>JAVJIF010016720.1:0-79475 GCA_038442645.1 Agave tequilana | reverse complement strand
ACAGGAGTCGACTAATAAATTTTTGTAGTCGACTAATAAAATTTATAGTCGACTAATAGTATAGGTATAGTCGACTAACCTTCCCTTGTCCTAGTCGACTAGACCTAAATGTATAGTCGACTTGACTTGACCCAAGTCGACTAGTCCTTCTTAGTAGTCGACTAATGGTTGTTTAATTCAACCATTAAAGTATGTTACACATTAAAGTTGTTGTGTTAATAATAATTGATGTTGGTCAAGTAATAGAATTGAAGTATTATAGTATTACTCAAAATAAAAGATTAGAGAATATTATTGGTTAGTTTTGTATTCATAAGGTTTATTGATTTAGTAGTTGCCAAAGTGACCTATGTTAGTAAACCTTATGATATACAACTACATAAAAGACTTGTCAATGTAAGTGACATTAAAGACAATAATACTCTCGATGGCGGTTCTAATTAGGAGATTGGGACTGGCCCAAAGGAAAGTCTCTTTCAAATAATTAGGAACCGGGGTAGGATAGTGTAATTTATGCAACTTAGTGGTGTAGAATTGGATACCCAAACGTAACATGACTTACTGTCTAAGTAGCATAAATTATATTAGACCTACGTAGGTGATAAAAGAGTCTCACCTAAAGAGTGAACACTAGATATGCTTAGGTTTCGCCCAAAGGAGGAATCAAAGTGATATCAATAGTTCATCTTCATTAAATTAAAGATTTTGTATTGATTCGAGGCCTTAATGTGAGCTATGTCCTATTTTGTTTCAGTGAACGTTCCACTTCCCTTCACACTCATGCAACTAGCATTCCAGCCCTGGATGGTACCAACTTCTCTGAGTGGTTTGAACATGTCCAATTACACTGGGTGTTCTGGACCTTGACATGGCCCTTTTGGTAGAGAAACCTGATGAAGTGACTGCTGAAAGTACAACAGAATAGGCTAGCCATGCAAAGCTTGGGAAAGGTCGAATAGACTCAGTCTCATGTTCATCAAGATGACCATTGCCAATAACATCAAGACTTCACTCCCAAATACTACTAAGGCATCTGAACTTTTAACTGCTGTTAAAGACCGATTTAAGTCTGCAGATAAGTCATTAGCTGGCACCCTTATGACTGAACTTACCACCATGAAATATGATGGTAGTAGAGGAGTTCAACAACACATTCTAAATATGACTGATAAGTCTGCGAAGTTAGGATCACTGGGAATGAAAGTAGATGAGTCCTTCTTGGTACAGTTCATCCTTAACTCACTTCCCTCTCAGTTTGGGCCATTCAAGATCCACTATAACACTCATAAGGATAAGTGGAATCTGAATGAGCTGACTGGTATGTGTGTACAAGAGGAAGTGAGACTGAGGCAAGAAGGGCAGCACTCAGTGTTGGCAGTAACTCAAGGAGGTATCCATAAGAAAGGTAAATATGGAAGAGGTAAGAGATTTCCATCAAAGAAAGGAAATGACCATGGGGAAAGTAGCCAAGGTCATAGAAAGGTTTTCACTGTCAAATGCTACTTCTGTGACAGAAAAGGACATGTGAAGAAGGACTGCAACAAGAGGAAGGCTTGGTTCGAAAAGAAAGGTATGAATCTTTCTTTTGTATGTTATGAATCAAATCTTGCTGAAGTTCCTTCTAATACTTGGTGGATTGACTCTGGAGCCACAACTCATATAACTAATTCAATGCAGGGATTTCTTATAACCCGGAAACCGAAGAAAAGTGAGAGATTCGTCTTTATGGGAACCGTCTCAAAGTGGAGGACGAGGCTGTTGTACTTACCGACTAATCTTAGAGACGGGACATCAGATGGATCTTGAGGATACTTTTTATGTACCTTCGATTCTAGGAACTTAATGTCATTATCCAAATTAGATATTTTTGGATATTCTGTTTTATTCAGTTGTGGAAAACTCAGTTTAATGTATATTCAATGTCGGTTGGACATGAAATTTTATGTGATGGTTTATATAAAATTTCATTGAATGATGAGTTTGCACAATCTTTATTATCTCTGCATTCGAATGTTGGATTTAAACGTGGCTTATTAATGAAAATTCCTCTATCTTGTGGCATAGGCGACTGGGGCATATCTCCAGGGATAGAATAATAAGATTAGTGAAGAATGGGATTTTGGATAACCTAGACTTCACTGATTTTGATGTGTGTGTGGATTGTATAAAAGGAAAGCAAACTAAACACACTAAGAAAGGTGCCACAAGAAGTAAAGAACTCCTTGAAATAATTCATACAGATATTTGCGGACCACTCTCCATTCCATGTTTTACGGGAGAGAGATATTTCATTACCTTTATAGATGATCTGTCACGTTATGGTTATGTGTATCTAATTAATGAAAAGTCTCAGGCTGTTGACATCCTTGAGGTGTTCATTACAGAAGTCGAGAGACAATTAGATAGAAAAGTTAAAATCATAAGATCAGATCGAGGTGGTGAATTTTATGGTAGATATGATGAGTCAGGACAAAATCCTGATTTTTGCCATTTGCCAATTTCTAGAAAAGCGTGACATTTGTGCTCAATACACAATGCCAGGTACGCCTCAGCAGAATGGTGTTACTGAAAGGCGAAACCGGACCCTTATGGATATGGTTAGGAGCATGATGAGCTTCTCTAGTGTACCCAATTCATTGTGGAATGAAGCCTTAAAGACTGCTATGTATATCTTGAACAGGGTTCCTAGTAAGGCAGTCCCAACAACTCCTTTCGAGTTGTGGACTGGTAGGAAACCTAGTTTAAGACATTTACATGTTTGGGGTTGTCCAGCAGAGGCTAGAATATATAATCCACAAGAAAAGAAATTAGACTCAAGGACAATATCTGGGTATTTCATTGGTTATCCAGATAAATCTAAGGGGTACAAATTTTATTGTCCTAACCATAGTACAAGAATAGTTTGAAACTGGTAATACCAGATTCCTTGAGAATGGCGAAATTAATGGGAGTGATGAAACCAAGAAAGGTAGATCTTGAGAAAGTAAGGGTAAATATCCCAATACCTTTTCCTTCAAGAGAAAATTGTTGTCCCTCAACTTGATCATCAGCTGAGATACCAGAACAACATAATGGTGTTGGTTCACCACTCCATGAGGATATTGCCATTGAAAATGTAGTAGAACCACCACAATCGGCAGCTTTGAGGAGATCTCAAAGGGAAGAAGACCTGCTATTTCAGATGATTATGTGGTGTATCTACATGAATCTGATTATGATTTGGGATAAATAAAAGATCCAGTTTCATTTTTCACAAGCCATAGAATGCAATGATTCTAGTAAATGGGTTGATGCTATGAATGAAGAGTTGAAATCTATGGACCAAAATTAAAGTCTGGGATCTCGTCGAATTGCCTAATAAATGTAAGAAAGTCGGGTGTAAATGGGTCTTTAAGACCAAGCGCGACTCTGAAGGCAATATCGAACGATAATAAGGCCAGACTTGTGGCTAAAGGTTTCACTCAGAAAGAATGCATTGACTATAGAGAACCTTCTCTCCAGTATCAAAGAAGAATTCCCTTAGAATCATTATGGCCCTTGTAGCTCATTATGATTTGGAGTTACATCAAATGGATGTGAAAACTGCTTTTCTGAATGGAGATTTGGATGGGGAAATTTACATGGAGCAACCTGAAAGGTTCGCAAATGAAGGTAAAGAACACTTGGCTTGCCAACTAAAGAAATCCATATACGGACTTAAACAAGCTTCCAGGCAATGGTATATATAAGTTAATGATACCATTACCTCTTTCGGATTTACAGAAAACACTGTTGATCAGTGTATATATCTAAAGACTAGTGGGAGCAATTTTATTTTTCTGGTTCTGTATGTGGATGATATCTTGTTAGCCAGTAGTGATATTGGTTTGCTGTATGAAACTAAAAGCTATCTTACCAAGAACTTTCAGATGGTTGATATGGGTGAGGCAACTTATGTTATTGGCATGAGATCTTCAGGGATAGATCCGAGGATTGCTAGGATTGTCTCAGAAAGGTTATATCAATCGAGTTTTGGAAAGATTTCATATGGAAATGTGTTCAACCAGTCCTGCACCCATTATGGAAGGGTGACAGATTAAGTGGGAGCCAGTGTCCTAGAAATGACTTAGAAAAGGGTCAAATGCAGAAAGTTCCTTATGCGTCAGTAGTTGGAGCTTGATGTATGCACACACTTGTACCAGGCCAGATATCAGTTTGCTGTTGGGATTTGGGGAAGATACCAGAGCAATCCAGGAATGGAGCACTGGAAATTAGCTAAGAAGGTTATGCGGTATCTTCAGGGAACGAAGGACCTTATGCTCACATATAGGAGATCTGATCAGTTGGTAGTGATCGGCTGTTCGGACTCAGATTTTGCTGGTTGCCCAGATAGCAGGAAGTCTACCTCAGGTTTTATTTTCTTGCTAGCTGGTGGGGCATCTCGTGGAAGAGTATTAAGCAGTCTATCACTGCTTCATCCACGATGGAGGCTGAGTTCATAGCATGCTTTGAAGCCTCGAATCATGCATTATGGTTAGGAATTTTATCTCAGCACTTGGTGTAGTTGACTCTATTGTCAACCGCTGAAGATATATTGTGATAATACAGCAGCCATTTTCTTTCTCTAAGAATGAAAGTACTCTAATGGTTCTAGACACATAGAACTGAAGTACATGGTGTTAGAGAGAGAGTTGAGAAACAGAAAGTGTCAATTGAAAGTATAAGTACCACTTTAATGTTTGCTGATCCAATGACAAAGGGATTGCCTCCAAAGACATTTAAGGAACATGTTGTTAGAATGGGTCTTTTGGGCAATCTGTAAATGTAAATTTTGGTACTTATGGTAATTGACATTATTACGCAATAAAAGTTTGTTTCTGTGTTTTTTCCCTGTTATCCAATTATGTGTGCACATATTTTGTATGGATGTTTTGTTAAACAGGAAATGTCTTTACAAGACAATTACAGGGGTCATTTTGGTTATGGACTCAATTAGTAAGGGTTATCAATGTTGTGGTACATAGAAGGGAGTATGACGTGGATGTTGTATAACCGCTATGACTCGCATTGATGGTCCAAGCTAATTGCAGTATTACAGTATTTCATATTTGGGCTTATAAGTTGTTGTTTTTAAAATTCGTGATCACGTGTCAAGGTTTTTCAGTATGGAATCCAATAGAGTCAAAATGTTTTGAAAATGAGTCTTTTTTTTTATTTGTTTTCTAAAGTTTTTAACCTAATCGGTTAATGGTCCAAGTGGGAGAATGTTAATCTCACATTAAGGTGGCCCAATAACCTTGGTTAATTAACATTGGATTCCTAATTAAAGTTAACTGATATTAAAGATGCCTATATTAAAGTTACATTTACATATAAGTTAATAATAACATGAGGTATAAAGGAACCATGATGGGTGGTTTTATCTCAGGGTTATTTTAGTAAATGTCAGACCTTCATCTCTCCTCCTGAAAAGAATATAACCTAGACTCATTAAAGAATGAGAATTACGGATTCCATCATAATTGCAAGGTTGTGAAAAGAAAAGGAGACAGAGAGAAGAAGGGTCTGCATTAGGGTTCTTGCAGGATTAAAAAAGAAAGATCAGATCTTCATCCATCAACCTTCTTCTTCCATCCTTCAATGGCTTCAGGTATGGATTTATGTGCATTGTTTAAATATATTTGATTTCTTGAGATGTATTTGATTCTAGATCCATGGCTAGTTTTAATCCGCATTACAGTTTTAAATCTTACATCCATGACACTGTAACAGCTGACGACACATTTATGGTGGAGGGGAGAAGCTACAACTAAGCTGAGGGTGTTCCGATGGCTTCTTTTTTGTTTGTTTTTTTTCTTTTTCTTTTTGGAAAAGAGCATATTGTGTATAAGTGTATTTATACAAATTTGTACCTTTTTTATTCTGAAGATATTTTGTTAAATTCTTATTAATGAAATGTCGTGTTACGAACACACAAGTGCTCACAAATTCTAGACAAGAAAGATCGAACTTCTCCATTTTTCCTTTTTTTTTCCCCTTCAAATATTACCCCATGTTTCATTAATGAAATTCTTCTTTCTCTAAAAAACAAATTTGTGTATCGACAACGAAGAGGTGTTTTATTTTGGGTTATTTTGACACTTTTGGCCGGCACCCATTGTGAACCTGGTCGATAGAATTGCTAATATGCTCTCAAAATCTAGAACTCTTAATTACAATTGTTAATTTGACTTTGACTTACACAGTTAAAATCTAAATCTGATTACTCTTTTTGGCTGACATTGGCTTAAATATTTAGTTACCATATTTTTAATTACTAATTTTTTTCTTTTAATATCCATTGAATTGTTTATCACTTATTTTTTATTGACCTATAAATGATAAATAATATTCGAACATATATGCATCTAAATGTCTTTATGATCACATGTTTTTATCAACTAGTAAGGATTTTTCTCACATTTATTTGACCAGTAAAATTATTATTTAGAAAATTTGACTGTAGTGTGGGGGTTTGTAAACCTCTAACTACTACAATTAAGAAAACTTAAAAGCCAATATGGGTTTACTTTATAATTCTAACCTAAGTACTGAACCATGTAACCCCAGAGAAGCTAGTTTAGCTTGCTTGAATTCGTCTCGTTGACACCCCAGCTTCAAATGCCCAATTTAATGTCTTCAGTACCAACACTCATTGCTATTACTATTATTATTATTATTATTATGTGATGTGATTGAACATACACCAATGTAAATAGTGATTAAGCAATTTAAGACCAAAGTTGTAAACTGTGTAGTTTGGATAATCATGCATCAATATTCTCTTCAATCACATTTGCAAGGGTTACATTCACTATGAAAATTTCAATCTTAATTTTTGCTGTAACAAGAAATGATAAGCATGAGTGTGAGACTGAACCCTTTAGCCATCTCTACATGCTTATTAAAATTCTAATTACCAAAGATGTAGATCCACACCTGCGCTCAGATTTGTATCATATGCAGACGGGTAGTAAGAGTATTGCATATGAGACCATATATATATATATATTACCACACGCAAAAAAAAAAAAAATTTAAGGAGCAAATTAATGAATACATATGAGACCTTATATGTTACATATAAATAACACCAACCATGCATACATATAATGGTATTAATTCCCCGGATGATCGATGCAGAGAGAAGAAGGTGAGTGACTGATGAATTATAGAAAATGAGGGGCTCTGATCACTGCTTTATGATGATGAGCTCGGGATGGTTGGGATGTGCCTCCACGGCTTGTTTGATCGAATTCTTCACATCGTCCGGACAATAAGACAGTTCAATCGTCTTCAAGCCAATGAGATTCTCAATGCCTGAAATTTGAAGAAATGTGCCGTCAACGAATGACCTAACTAGATCCAACACAGCCCTTTCCAGACACGGCATTGCTCCGATCTCGAAAACCACTGATTCCGATCCTGGTCTCCACAGACGAAGCAACTTGAGACTTTTGAAGCTTTCAGCTTTGAAGCACAACCTCTCTTCCTTGTATGCCTCCCTAAAAAGTTTAAGTTGAATCAAGTTTGGTAGAGTCCCCAGAGCCTCTATAGCATCTGCTCCAAGTCCACTCCGGTAGAGAGTGAGATTGGTGAGATTAGTGAGGGAGGTAACCCAGTTAGGCAGCGCGCCAAGAGAACCCGCAAGGTATAGGCTTTCAAGTGCTACGAGGGCGACTCGACCAAAGTTGATTCATCTTTCAGAAAGTTGAGGTCATCATCATATGCTGAAACAATCTTGAGAGAGCGAAGGGAACTTGTCATTGTCTTGAGAGAGTCCAAGAAATAACCTCCCCTCTTGGCATAACTTCCAAACTGGACATGTAGTTTCCTTAGATGACAGAGATTTTGCAGCTGCTTCTCTACTTTTGCATGTTCTATCACCAGCAATTCCAATTCTTGGAGGGCAGTCAACTTCCTTAAATTTAGTCTTGTTGGGACTATGAGAAGACCTCCACGAAGTACTGCAACCGCTTAAGCTTTTCTATCTCCACAGGAATTTCTATGGTCCAACTCCAGTAACCACCTCGAATTTCAAAGTTTTCTAGGTTTCCAAGTCTTCCTATTGATTTGGGAACTGCAGTCACCATTGTATTCCGTAGGCTTAAATATTTCAAATGGAGCAATTCGCAAACCCCATCCAGATGATCATTGTTAAAATATCTGCAGCCATCCAAATCCAACACCCGCAACATCTTGAACGCAGGAGAAACAAAGAGCGATGATGGCAAGCTATCATCTCCAAACAAGACCAACGACCGCACATACGATAAGCTCAGGTCATCTGGGATGCTCCTGCAGAGTCCATCGAGAGACGCCGAATCACTCCTTGGGGAAGCCAAGTGTTATCCTTCAGAATCCGAGAAACAAATTCTCCTCCACAGAGATGGACACAATCATTTCCATCATGATGTCATGAATAGTGAAGTCCCTTATCTCACCATGGACAGTGATATTTGATGGAAGGATCATGCTTCGGTTGATAAGCATATTTAAGTAGGATTCCGCCACTTCCTCTGCGCTCATGTCTCGACGAGCACTAATGAGATCTTCTGCTATCCATAACCTTTTGATGCGCTTGCAATTAATCACGCTATCCTCAAGAAATCTGCTTAAATATAAAAACACCGCTGGACATGATAAGGTAGGTCAGTATAGCTAAAATTTAATATCTTCATTACTCCTTGAAGGTGTGAATTGCTTTCCAATTCTGAACTGAGATGTTTGAGAAAGCTCTCCCATTCCTTGCTTGTCTTCTTGAGCTTACTAGCAAGAGTAGCAGCTATGGCTACAATGGCTAGCGGAGACCCATCACATTTTTGTAAGATATCTTGAGACACCTTCTTAAGTTCCTCAGGGCATGTTTGTTGGTCAAGGAATACTCTTTTGCAGAATAACTTCCAAGAATCTTCGTCTTTTAATTTTCTTTGTTCATGGATGTTGCCAGGAATATGAGACAAACAATATTGAACTACCTCGTTATTTCGCGTTGTTATTATGATCCTACTTCCATGTTCATTCTTTTGCAATATTGAATCTTTTAAACTTTCCCATGCATCTATCTTCCAAATGTCATCGAACACAATAGCGTACCTCTTATCCTTCAGATGGTCTCTGAGCATTTGAACAAGTTCCGTCCTCTCTGCGATCTTGTCTAGGCCTTCTGGAACAGAAGAGAATAGTTGTTTGATCATGCTCCTCAGAAGTCCTTCAATGTGATAAACTTGTGAAACAGTGATCCATGCGCGGCAATCGAAATGCTCACCAGCGACTTGTGGGTCCTCAAAGGCTCTCTTCACAATTGTGGTCTTCCCAAGTCCACCAGCACCAACAACACCGATCAAGCTGAGTCGTGGTTGTCTTTCATCCAATAACCACCCGACAAGCTTCTTTTTAGGCTCTTCAATTCCCACAAGTTGGGATTCGTTGACGAAGAGAGCGGACAATCGAGGATCATTGTCTGCAACAACATCTCTGTCGGTGCTTGCTGCTTTCTCATCGATTCCATATCGCAATCTGCTTTCATTCACCTCTTTAACTCTGGATTTGATACTTTGTATGTTGACGGCAATACGACGTCGCGCTTGGAGTGAACCCATTGAGTGGGCTCGACGCCTCAAAGCAGCCACCAGATTATTGTTGCTGCTTTGACACGCCAGGTGGAGCGAGAACTCATTGATGCAGTCCTCAACGGTGTAAGCCAATTCCTTCACTTGTTTCACCCACGCCTTGGCTAACTCGTTGTTGTTCTGCTTCTCTTCCGCTTTTCTAAGAAATGCGGTCATAAGCTCCAGTTCATTTTTGATGAAGCAGATATCTTCCCGGACTGTCAACAGCAAGGACACCTCTCCGGAGACTCTGTTGACGAGGCTGTTAATAAGGCCTTCAGCCTGCTTTGTGCCAACCCTACAGCAATCTCCGCCATCTCTCTCTCTCTCTCTCTCTCTCTGCATAATCAGATAATGCTAGTTGTGATATTCTGGACGAGGGAACCCTCCGAGCCTTTTTAAACACCAGAGAGTTATTTGTTAAGAATGTTTAGTACTTCCAATTACATGTCCTTATCACAGCTAGCTGGCTTCCACTTGTGTGTCCTGGTCACAACTAGCCGACTAATTAACATTTAATGTTTAATCACACAATAATTATTAACAAATACCAAGGATTATTGCATAATCACACGCGCCACGCATTCCAAGGTTTAATCACAAGTTTATGTCTCAGTTTTAATGTTTAATCGCGCGCAACATGGGGCATTAGATCTAAAGATGCTTTTGTGTTGTTCTTTTTTTTTTTTTTTTTATCGGAAATTAAAGTCAATGACAATTTTTTATTTCATATTATTAGGTGCTCAAGAAGCCAATACAAGTGACGGCAGTCCCATTATTTAGGGTTAGGAGTTAGGTAGGGCCATATATATAGTCTCATAAGTATATTATTAAAATAATAAAAAATGTGAAGTTACAAGAGTGGAGGGATGGCTAACGGGACAAATCTTGATTAGTCTCGTTAGCCAACGAATCAGTGACCCATCTTTGTCACTGATTCGACGAGATGGGTCAGATATCTGGGCAACGAATCGGGTCTCCTGACCCGATTTGTTAAACGAATTCGCCCAACCCGTCTCGACATTTTTTAATATTTTTTAAATTCAAATTTCTCTTTAAAATTTAAATTTAAAGTTATAAAGAAATTTGGAAAAAATAATAAAAAAAGAGAAAAATTTAAAATTTTTTTCAAAAATTACAAAACAATAATAAAATTGAAATACACTAATTACAAGTTTTGTTTTGCAAGGAAAATTATTTTATTAATATGAAAAAATCATATAGCAACCTGCTTATCTTATACAATGTAGATAAAAAATTCTGGTGCTCATCTCATACAATGTACATAAAAACCTCTGGTGGTTTTCTACTCTTCATCATCGTCCTGATCAATTCTTCATCTAGAACTGTTTTTTTTTTGTGCGTCTTTTTACATCGAACCAGTCTTTTAAGCAAACAACCATCTCCAAGTGCTTCAGCGTCAGCCTGCTCCTCAAGGGCGTCAAAACCCTTCCACTGCAGAAAATGCGCTCTCGGACGCTACTATAGAGGCCGGAGGTGTTAGTATATTTCGGACCCTGGTAGAAAGAACAGAAAAATTGTTTTCTGTTCTTTCCACCATAACAAAACATTAGATGTTTCTTATGGTTCATCATCATTTTCATTTATTTCAGCAGGCATTGTGTTCAAATATAAATTAAGTTCACCAAATGAACCTACTTTTAAAGAGTTTTCTTTATAGTATTAGAAGAAAGTAGACTTTTAAAATTAGATAATCTTTTACGTAGATTAGTAGAAGAAGTTTGTGATAATGTGGGTGTCCTAACTTCAGAAGAAGGGGGAAATAACATCTCTATACAATGAGTACATTTCTTCTAGAAAAGATCTAATTTCTAAAAGTGATTTATCTACATCTTGTTCATAATTTAAACATGAAATAAAATCGGATAATAAAAGTTTTATTTTATCTTTTTAGAGTCGTTGAGGGTTAAAAAAATAAAAAAACAATCTACGGGTCTGAGACTGATTTTTCTTCTCCCAGTTATATCAAAATTTTGGACAAAAAAAATTAATAGGAGAGGGTCGGGGAAATTTTCCTCCACCCGATTCGTCTCGTCATTCGTCACGGGACAGATCTGACCCGTTCCGTTTACGCGGGACGGGTCAATTCGTTGGGACTCGCCCCTAAAGAGGGCGGGTCTGGGTTGACCCGCAACCCGTCCTATGCGACCCAAACGGGTCACACAGGGCGGGGCGGGGCGGGTCGAAGCGAGTCCACCTGTCCCATTAGCCATCCTTATACGGGGATGGTTGAGGTTTGAATGACTAGAGTGTTAAAAGAATATAACAAACCATGGTGGCTTGCAATCTGATAAAGGACGAGATCTGACCCCCAAGCTCCATGATGAAAGAAGATTTAACTTGAAAAATCTTTTGATTCTCTCATGCCCAATTACCCATATGATTGCGTTCACAACATAATCTAATCGATTAACTTCATTGTGTGAGATATTGGATAGCCTCCAATCATCTCAAAGTGATGCGATAGAAGACGACAAAGAAGGTAGTGCTAAGCGTTTTCTTTAAGATGTCCAAAGCTCCAAAGAGAAGAAGCAATGAAGAAAAATATGGGCGGCGGTTTTCAAATTTACCCCACAAAATAAGTATGGTGTTGTGATATTTATATCTCTTTTGATAAGGTTGTCCACCATTAAAAGACATTCATGAAAAGAGAGTCACATGTGCACCTTGATTTTCAATAGACCTTGTGTAGTTCAAATCCATCAAAACAATTATTTTCTTTTCGGTAACCGGTAAGAATTCTACAAAGGGAGTTGAGGGAAAAGAAATCACTTTGTTTAAGCTTTCATTGTCGAACATCTAGGGTAGTGGAGAGGTGCTTAGGTTGGAGTATAGTAAGGAGATTGTTGAGATTATTGGAGAAGTTTTGGTATGATATCTTCTAAATTGGGGATCATTCTTCCACCAAATAGACAATTCTGAGTGTTCACCATTGTGGATGGATCCAATGCAAGCACAAATATATTAGGGACTACGACAACAAGGGTATAATTTCCCACCCAATAGTCAAATTAAAATCTTGTTGAGCAACCATCCCCAACTTCAATTTTGATGCTGGATGCAAAATTCATAAAAACCTTTAGAACTTATCTCCAAAAAGGAGAAACATGTCTGGAGAGAGTATTATGCAAATCATGAGGCCTTCTTCTTCTATAGTAATTATGGAGAACAAGATCCACCCACAGAGTATTTTTGTCATGAAAAAATCTCCACCACCACCACTGGGGCAAAAGAGCAAGATTGAGGGCTCGGAGATTACAAACACTCAAATCACCTTGATTTTTATAGGAACAAACAAGCTGCCAATTTATTAAACGATACCCCACATATATTCTTTGTACCTTTCTAAAAGAAAGCATGACGAATACAATCAATAACAAGAATCACCCATTCCACGAAATAGTAAAAGTACATGAAATAGAGGAGCAAAGTTGACAACACGGAGTTAACATTAAATTTGCCGAGTTGTTAGTTATCAAGGAGATTTTGAATATATTACACAGAGTATCTGTGAATATTTTTATGATGCATGGACAGCCGGTGGGTTGAAATCTTGTAAAAATTAAGCAGTTAGGATTAATATATTCCAACTCCTCGGTTTCCTCTCCATCACGCTAACACAACATGAAAAAAGAGAAAATCCTTCTTATATGTTAATAATTATAACTCACATGGATATGAATATGGTGTGAAACTACTGTCATAGTTTTATGATAGTTTACGTATGTTTTATCCAAGTTAGGTAGTTAATTTTCTGAAATCTAGTAAAAATTAAGCCTAGAGTTATATGTATTTTCAAGAGACTTGCTAAATCCTTTATCCCCACACAATAAGTGTTTTCTTCCAATCCTAACTATTTTTAAGGTGTTTGGAAGAGTTAGTTCTAACTCGTACTAAATTTCTTCACCAAACAAACTTAGAACATTTGATAAAACTATGGTTTTAATTAATACAAGCAACTTGTAATTTAATGGTCAACTGACCTACTAATTAGTATTTCTAATCGTAAAAGAAAAAAAAATATTGTCTACAAATTTGTTTTGGGAAGCAAAACATCGAAAGCTGTAAATTAGAAAAATTATAATTTTTTAAAAGAAAATTTTAAAATACAATAATACCACTTGATGTTCCTACCTCTATTTGACCCTCTTATATAATTTCACATGTTTAATGTCTATGTGAGGAGACATGTTAGCTGTCAACAGTGTGAGAGTTTGAGTAAAATAAACTCCATGATTTTTAAACATGAAATGATTACCTGTTCTTATTCATATTCAACGGTTTTTTTTTAAAAACAATCATTCATATGTCAGTTGACTTGATACCAAGTCAACAAAAATAATACTCATTTCTTTCGGTTTTACTTGTTGTTTTTTATCAGATACGGGAATTAAGAATTTATAAGGAGTTGAAATTTGAATGATAAAAATAATATTAGGAATGATGAAAATAGTATTGTGAATGATAAAAGTATATCGGAAGGGGAAAGTATATTGAAAATGATAAAGTATTATTGGATATTGTAAAAATAGTATTGAAATTTAAAATAGACCACTAATTTGAGACAAATTTTGATCAAAAAACACACAACTATTCCCAGTCGGAGGGAGTACATAAATTGGCTCCACTTCACAAGCTAAAACTTAATTTATTAGTGACAAGCAATGACGCTGACAAGCAAAAAGCCGTTAAAGTGAAAGGAGAAATCGTATTTCAACTTATGACTTCTTGCATGAGGTGGTGAATGAAAAATAATTCTTCTAGGTCTTGTTGTCATTGGAAAGCTTCATCAGATCATAAGTATAAAGAACTCATCTGTTCTTATACTGTTTTAAGCCATTCTTATTTGTCTTACTATTCTTTACTTCTTGATAACTCTCCGGTTCACTTGAATCTTTGAACAAGATAATTCATGAGCATAATGTATCTTCTAGAAGGCTAACAATCTCTATTTGATCAACGTAACACTAGAGTTGATGCTAGTGTTGTTGGAAAGAGAGAGTTTACTGATGGGGAAGTTGATTAGGATCGTCGAGGGGTCGTCGAGTGATCGCCGAGGAAGTCGACGACGAAGACGAAGGAAAACAGCAGCAGAAAACAAGCAGCAGCAGCAGAACAGGTTCTCCGTCGACCGGGCCGGTCGACCGGACGTGCACAACGTGCACAAGTAAATCTCGGTCGACCGGCCCGGTCGACCGACTGACTGTACCCTAACTCTCGGTTAGAATCGGTCGACCGGCCGGTCGACCGGTGGAAGGGTCGGTCGACCGTCCCGGTCGACCGACAGTCGGGTTTGGGTTGAAATCTGCAGTTCGAAAACCTGTTATATTTAAGGGCTGCTAGTGTTTTCTAGGGTTTTAGATCTTGTAGAAGAACCTGCGAAAAAGAAAGGCTTAGGGTTCTCTTGTATTCAAAGAGGCTAAGAAGCCATTGTAATCATCTTCCCTAATACAAATCTCTCCATTGATTGCCCCGAGGACGTAGGCACGTTGGCCGAACCTCGTTAGATCTCGTTTTTGCGATTGGTTTGTTCTTCGTGGATTTGTTTGATTGTTCTTTGTGGTTGAGATCTGTTGGATCCTCTATTGGTTGTTGTCGGTGCGCACAACAAGTGGTATCAGAGCATCCAGGCTACGCTTGGGATTCTGAGGATTCGAAGGGCTCCAGATCTGATCAGGTGGAGATCGTGTGTCGATCTCAGGTCAGAGGTATTGGTGTTCGAGGAGATCGTGTGTCGATCTCAGGAGGACTCAGGAGGGCTCGTTGAATCCGTGGTGAAGTAGATCTGGAGAGAAACTCGATCTAGGGTTTCAAGGGACAGGTAAAAATCTGATTTTTATTTGTGTTGGGATCTATTTCAAGTTGGTGATTACTTCCGCATAGATAGAAAATCAGGGAAATCTCAATGGCAGAAGAGATTGCTTCTGTTAAGACAATGAACAATCACCCAAGGATTGAAGTTGTTAAGTTTAATGGGACTAACAATTTCGGTATGTGGAGGTGTGAGGTTATGGATGCACTGAATGCATCGAACCTCGAGGACACGCTCCTATTGGAGAGGAAGAAGAACACGACCACTGATGAAGAGTGGGCGAAGATGAACAGATCGGCATGTGGCTTGATACGTTCATGCTTGTCGCAAGACATCAAATATCTTGCACAACATGAGACGTCGGCAAAGAAGCTGTGGGACACTCTTGCTAAGAAATACCTGACTAAGAGCGTGGAGTCTAGGTTGCAGCTTAAGAGTAAGCTGTATCAGTTCAGGATGCAGAGGGGAAGCACAGTAAACGAGCACATCAACCGATTCACAAAGCTTCTTACAGATCTGATAAATGTGGATGTCGTGGTAGAAGAGGAAGATAAGGCGGTTATCTTTCTGAATTCACTTCCTGCAGAGGAGTACGAGACATTCACACTGACCTTCATTAATGGAAGGCAGAGCTTGGATTATGATGAGGTGTCGTCTGCATTGATGAGCTATGAGACAAGGAAGAATGAGAGGCATCCTTCACAGTCAAGCTCAGTGGCGGAGGCACTGGAAGTAAGAAGCAGAAGTTCATCGCGGAAGGGTAAGGAGGTGAGAGGAAGATCGAAGTCCAGGTTGGGCTATAGGGATCTGAGGAAGGATCAGTGCATTCTCTGCCGAGAGATAGGGCACTGGAAAGTGGACTGTCCAAAGTTCAAGGGGAAGAAGAAGGAGTCGAAGGCTGAAACAAATCTTGCAAAAGTGACGAATACTCAGAGGAGCAGGTCACAGGCAGATAGAGCAGATTCAGACTCGTCAGGTTTCTCGTTTTCAGTCAGTTCTCCCATTATTGGTAACTCATGGAAAGATGAGTGGATTCTGGATACAGGTACAACATACCATGCGTGCCCTAATCGGGGCTGGTTTTCCAACTTTGAGCAGCTGGAGGGGTGTTCGGTCGTTATGGGCGACGATCACCCATGTAGCGTGGAGGGTGTAGGTACAATCCGAATCAGGATGTTTGATGGGATGGAAAGGGAGCTGAAAGGAGTGAGGTATGTACCTCAGTTGAAGAGAAATCTAATCTCCGTGGAAATTTTGGAAGCATCGGGCATGGTGATATCTGTTAGAGATGGCGATCTCAGGATGATCAAGGGCTCGATGGTGGTGATGAAGGGCGTCCGCCGAGGCAATCTCTACTACTTGAAGGGTAGTACGATTACAGATCAGGTGGAGACTTCAAGTTCTTCAGATGATGTTGGCCCGGAGGACTGGCAGGAAAAAGCCGGACAAGAAGAAAAATCTTTGCGAGCTCCTGCAAAGATGGAATCGGAAGAAGGTGCTGCTACCTGCAAGTCAGAGGGTGGACACAGTGTTCTGGACAAGAAGAAGGTGAGTTTCAGCACCAGTTCTCACCACAATGAAGGTCTTCTTGATCGTGTTCACGTGAGTGTATGGGGACCTGCTAAGACGGCATCGCTTGGAGGTCACAGGTACTTTGTCTCGTTTATTGATTGTTCATCTAGGCAGTTGTGGATATATCCCATGAGACAAAGGGGTGAAGCCCTAGATGTGTTGAGGAAGTGGAGGGGAAGAATGGAGAGGCAGATAGGTAGGAAGATAAAGGAGCTCTACATTGGTAATGTTGGAATAGACATTGACCAATTCCTACAGTTTGGCCAGAACACAGGGATTGCTACTCACTTCTCAACAGGTACAGATGGGTTGGCTAAAGAGATAGTCCGTTCCTTGCTGGAGGAGGTTCGGAAGTTATTGTCTAATTCAAGATTGGACAAGTCGCTTTGGACTGAGGCGACTGAGTATGCTAGCCATCTCAGGAACAGATCGACTGCGATAGGAGGTAAAGCTCCATTAGAAATTTGGTCTGAAAAATTTGCTCAAGGTCACGGTGTGCTGCGGGAGTTTGGAAGTCCGGCCTACTTCAGTGCCAAGAATGGCAAGGTAAATCCGCGAGCAAAGAGGTTTGTCTATTTGGGTGTCAAGGGAAACAACTACAGGTTGTGGGACCCCGAAGACAAGAAGATCGTGATGAGCAGGAATGTCGCGTTTGGAGAGACTTCAGGGTTGAAGTCCATCGTCTCTCAGCAGGTGGAGAGGACGAAGACCAAGGGAAGATCGCAGCGGGTGGAGGTTGATGCTACTCCATCATCTTCAGGGGGTTCGGCATCAAAGGATACTTCATCGGAAGTGACACCGGGTGGAGATCATGATAACAAGAGGGATGCTGAACAGATGGACGACATTGTTGAGGATGTCGAGTTGTTTGCAGCCATTGGAACCAGGGTGAAGCCACGTATGTGGGAAAGGAAGCATGAATCTCAAGCTTGTGAACGCGACAAGCTCAAGTTGAAGGCCGTTGCTCTCCATGATGGTCGGGAAGAGGTTCATATGACTCAGTCTGACAGGTTCGCTGCTGCAGATACAGGTGCTACTATTGGAGCTTGATGAAGCTCATTCAAATGAACTACGGTTGGCTTGATCCTTTTGGGTAAAGGTACGTAGGCAGCCGTAAAGGCGCAGCCATTTGGTGATGCAACTCTTATGGAGCTATTTGGGTTCTCGAGAAGCTGTTTTGGATCTTCACATAGAGGTGAAGAGGTGTGGCCTATTGGAGCTTCACGTAGAGATGGAGAGACTTCACGTAGAGGTGAAGAGACTTCATGTAGAGGTGAAGTGGTGTGGCCAGTTAGATCTCACGTAGTGGTGAGATGGTGTGATCTCGAAGAACAGTTTTATCTTCAGGAGAGAAGATGTTGAGCTTGCATAAGGAGTGGTGTGCATCCAGTTGAAGCCGATGATGTTTGGTGTGTTCTACGCAGACTTGGTTGGACCGTCAGTGGAAGACAGGAAGACTAGATAGAGCTGGTCAGTTGGAGAGTCAGTGTTGACTCGTATGAAAGTCTTCGTGAGGTCGTGAAGTTGCGGAGAGGGAGCCACGGTTAGTGATCGGCAGGTATGGAAATTCTCCTAAGGTGAAGTGCAGGGAAGGCATGTGTGATGTTTTCAGGAATAGATGAGCCAAAGATTCCAAGCCGAGATCGTGTGTCGATTTCGCCGAGATCGTGTGTCGATTTTGACGGTGCGCGCAAGCCGAGATCGTGTGTCGATTTCGCCGAGATCGTGTGTCGATTTCGCCAGGTGATAGACTGGGGTTCGTTGGATGTCGGCTCAGATTTTGGAATCTTCGCCGAGGTGGAGAATTGTTGGATAGAGAGAGTTTACTGATGGGGAAGTTGATTAGGATCGTCGAAGGGTCGTCGAGTGATCGCCGAGGAAGTCGACGACGAAGACGAAGGAAAACAGCAGCAGAAAACAAGCAGCAGCAGCAGAACAGGTTCTCCGGTCGACCGGGCCGGTCGACCGGACGTGCACAACGTGCACAAGTAAATCTCGGTCGACCGGCCCGGTCGACCGACTGACTGTACCCTAACTCTCGGTTAGAATCGGTCGACCGGCCGGTCGACCGGTGGAAGGGTCAGTCGACCGTCCCGGTCGACCGACAGTCGGGTTTGGGTTGAAATCTGCAGTTCGGAAACCTGTTGTATTTAAGGGCTGCTAGTGTTTTCTAGGGTTTTAGATCTTGTAGAAGAACCTGCGAAAAAGAAAGGCTTAGGGTTCTCTTGTATTCAAAGAGGCTAAGAAGCCATTGTAATCATCTTCCCTAATACAAATCTCTCCATTGATTGCCCCGAGGACGTAGGCACGTTGGCCGAACCTCGTTAGATCTCGTTTTTGCGATTGGTTTGTTCTTCGTGGATTTGTTTGATTGTTCTTTGTGGTTGAGATCTGTTGGATCCTCTATTGGTTGTTGTCGGTGCGCACAACAAGTGTCACTAGAGGCTTCTCCTCCTTATCATCGTGATTGATATCATATGTCGGAGCTTCATCACCAATTACATTTTCTTACACTTGCCATTCTCTTTCACCATGGACCACCAGAGTGGATTAATTGACTAAACGACAAGGGTTAAAACCCTAGCAGCGAAGTTATTCAACTTCACTCAGATGCGATGTCTAGCTTCGCATAAAGCTTTGCTCTAGCTTCGCTCCGAGCCTGCTTTCAGCTTCGCATAAAATTTCGTTTCCAGTTCCGTTGTGAGCTCATCCATCAGCTTCACATGAAGCTTACTCTACACATGGAGTTCTTGGGTAGACCAGTCTGATTACCCAATCCAATGCACATTGGCATTCAGCCTAATAGGCTTCTCTGACCTAAACAATGTCAAATTTTAGGTCACGAGCTTCAGGTTCAAAGTGTTTTGCAATCTGTACCAATCCATTACAGATTCGCGAAAACTTTGAAGGGAGTTTTGTTGACACTCTGAAAAGACGAACTCCCAGACAGCACTTCAGCCGGTCCGAACGATGTCTAACTTATCGACACTTTCAAAAGACAAATCGCAGACATGCTAAAGACCTGTCCATTCCTGGATAAACCAGTGATTTAGACTCCACGATCCAGTGAAAGCAGACAGTGAGCCAAATGTTGTGTTCTGAAGAAAGCCCAAGAGGCTGCCTCCCAGCTTCGTTCAAGCTTTATTTTACTTCGCGACAAGGTCAAATAGGTTCATTGCTAACTCATCGCTTAGCTTCGCGTGAAGCTCTTCATAGATCTGTTGAGAGTAATCTTTTACTCCGCTGTGGGCTCATTATCTAACTTCGCTGCAAGCTCACAGCTACCTTCGAAACAAGTTATGCTTTAACTTCGTTGTGGGCTCATTTCTCAGCTTCACGTGAAGCTTAGCTCCGCTATGGGCTTTTATGATCATTTTTGACCAATTAAATTTCATCACGAGATTAATGTGATTAAGATCAAATATGGCAGTTAATCGCTTTGATCTTTTCACTCCTCAATCAGCTGAGAGAATCAGGGAAAATCCCTCAATCAGTTAGAGAAAATCAAGGGACTGTTGTAACAACCCTGAGCCAGCTGGCTGATTAGTTTCGCTGGCGCTTAATTATCTTCGCACCAAGCTGCAGCGAAGCTAGTCTAGTTTCAGGTGCGATTGTGCTGATTTTTAGGGGCGCAGTTACACCCAATAAAACCTATAAATAGCCTATTGCTAGGACGGGCTGAAGATTTGGAAGTGATTTCTGGCTGATCTTTTCAGAGAGATTGATTTTTAAGCTTCCAAGCTCCTTTAGAGAGCATTGCTTCTCTTCTAGGTTGCTAAATCCTCACGATCTTTCTTTCTCAAAGGATTTTGTAACCATGCGAGAAGGAAATTCTTAGGCTGTAGATTCGAAAACTCAATCACTCACATCATCAACGGAACAAAGTGATCGCGTGCTGACCTGACTTCTACCGGCATACTTCTCCCTCAAGAAGAGATATTTGTAAATTTTCCTTAATTACTTGTAATTTCTCTTCTAAATTTTGTAAGTTTTCCCTTTCGATTAATCAATGGAAAACATACACTCTTATTGTATTTCTAAAATTTCCTTTCTAGAATTTATGGCTCTTCTTAAATCATCACCATTTTTTTTTTCAAGGATGATATTTTTGAGAAGAAAACGGGGCCTCCAAAAGCCCACTTCATAATATTAATTATTAAAAGAAAGACAATAAGTACAAAGAGAAGGCCTTCACCAAGCAGACGAGGGGCCAAAAGAAAAAGAACAAAACCTATATAAAAGAAAACAATATTAGTGGTGGGATAAATGTTCCTTCCACAGGTCAGCGAAAAAAAGTGCCCTGTAGGAAACTTCTTCTGCAAATTTTTTTTCCTTCAAGGATATTATAAATTTGATACTAAAAACTAAAATATTAGTAAATAAATTGTCTTCTTTTAAGTGTTTAAAAATAATAATCACTAGACCTATTATTTATGTTTGGTTTGACAATGAACTCCCATAATCATTTTAATAAGAAAGTCAACAAAAACCAACTTGGCATTAAATAAGTCACAAATTAACCTATAAAATAAATTGCATCAGAAGATAACTATTCTCTTGGGAATTAGAGAGTTCACACGTTTATTCTAATTGATGAGACCTTGTCAATGTAACAATTAGTCGTGTACACTCGTGTTAGGCTACAATCTTTGTAATAATCTATTAACAAATCAAACTATCAAAATTATGAAAAAGCTACATAAAAATGTTTTTAAATTGTTGTCTTGCTGCCTTGTGACAGAGACTGGAAGACTGGTCTCTGATTGCTTCAGGTCTCTAGATGTTTATTTTATCATCAATTGGCAAATAGTTGTTCCTTCACGGTTATCCAACTGATTGGTCTGGATCGATTAGAACACACTGCTCCTAAGGTTATCGGTTTGAACATCGTCTCTTGGATATTTTTTTTCTTCACCTGATATGGTCCCGACCGGATTCGGTTCATGTGTGTGAGTCACACACACATACAATAAGAGGGACAATCCCACGTTAACACGTGAATTGGAGCTCTTAAAATCTCTTATAACACGTGTGTGAGACTCACACACACATAACATATCATAAGAGAATCAATACACGTGTCAATGCGTGATTGGTTCTTTTATTGTATGTGTGTGGGGCTCACACGCATGAACCGAACCCCGACCGGATTCGGCTCCGGATTTGCTCTCTGGAAGTTGCCGGTAAATTCTGTCGACAGTTGAGTTAATTAAAAAAAAAAAAAATCATCAATTGGCTAATAGTTTTATGTTGAAGAGCTCAACAAGGGTGTAAATAAAAAGATATGATTTATCTTAATAAAGAATAACAGTATCTTTTGGATTTTGAAGGGCAAGTAAGAGAGAGGTTCAATTCAAACGGTAGGAGAGAAATTTGTTGAGGAACAAATTTAAATAATTGAGGAGGGTTTAAGATTATAATCGTTTTCTGAATATAAGGTGGGTTTATTCCATCCTCTTTTGACATTGGAGAAAAGTTCCTCATGTCATGATTAATAAGATTTCATGTTGCTAAATAAATGGATGTGTGAATTATTGTCGACAGGTAAAGGTGAGAACACTTGGACTTGGAAAATTTGATGCCTACCACTTGTGCAAGCAAAGATGGAGTTAGACTCATAGTAGCATAATATACAGAGAGAGAGAAATGATTCCCAAAGATGCAAGAACCATGGGAACAATGATTGAATTTCATAAAACTTTACTAAATGAATCACAAATTAGACCTAAAAATAGAAAGTTTTATGTAATTCACGAATGTACAGGAATTGGATCAGTGTATCATTTCCATGCGGAAATTTTGCTTGCAAGAGACGTTCATGGGAGTATGTTTGAGATCCATAGGCCTGAGGTCAGTACCAAACTGAGAGGCCACAGTCAATGAACAGCCCAGTTCATGATAAAGGCTATTGCCCGTGGGCCAACAGTAGCGGGGTCCAGACCTTGAAATGATTAGGCTAAAATTCATAAAAATACTATGAACTTTAATTGCTTTTCAAAAAAATCACGAACTTTCATGGTACAAGAAAAAACACGATTTTACAGAAGCCAAACAACAGCAAAATTAATTGAAAATAAAATCACGATTTTATCATTAATTAATTGGGCGTGAAACAAAGTAAGTGAAGGAGAAAATGAGGTGCGCTCATGTGAGAGTCACTGAGACCTCCATCTCCATAGGAGCTGTGTTTGCCTGAGTGAGCTAAGGCGGGGAGAGAGAGAGAGAGAGAGAGAGAGAGAGAGAGAGAGAGAGCTCTTCAAAATAATTGAGGACCGAAATGTTCTTGAAAAACAAATATTGTAATCTCCAAACACTAAATAATAGAGCAGCCAATGCATGTGAGGTTTAAGTAAATATTTTAAATAAAAATATAAAATAGATTACCATATTAAGAATTACTAAAACTAAAAAATACACCTCTCCAAAGATGGTGGTAACTATGAGGTTGCCCACTAGCTCTTCCACTTGCTTTGCAGCCAAGCTTACAACTATCTCTATCATCTCTCTTCTTCTTTTTTCTTTTTTTCTTTTCTTTTTGGGTCGTCTCATTGTCATTGATTAGATTTTTATACGCTACTAGAGGTGGTTCTTAACTTCCTCTCCTATCAAAGCAAGGAATCGGGTGTGGTTCCTGACTTTCTCGCCAAGTAAATTAAGGAATCAGAAAGCCTTGCTCTCATTTGTTTCTTTAAGTTTCTCTCTCTTTCACATGCATGTGCGAAATAAATTTTTTGGGGTGTCTCACTCTCATTGATTAGATTTTTATAAGCTATTAGATGTGGTTCCTGACTTTCTCACCAAGCAAAGCAAGAAATCAGGTGAGGTTCTTGACTTCCTCGCCAAGCAAAGAAAGGAATCAGATAGTATGATTCGCCTCGCTGCGTAAGAGAACTAGAGGTGGGCTTCGCGTTGGTGCCTTCAAAAAGTTCTCGCAATTCACAGTTCCACGAGGATATCAGAGCTCGTAGTTTTTTGAAATTAAGGCATGTAGCTCCGAAAAACTAACATGATGTTTATTTGGTTGTTGTTCGTGTTTTATTAAAGTGCAGTTAGCCACCAAAAGAAATTGCTCTTAACTGTAGTTTAGAAAATCCAGTTAGAGTGGATTCTTCTTTAACCCAAAAATTTATTTGGCTAGTGAAACTAAGTTCAGAAAATTACGGTTAGAGTTTTGCAAACTATAATTTGCCAACCTATAACAAAAATTAAAATAAACTACGGTTTAAAACTTATCGATGCGGCTCAAAGGATTCATATTTGTTTTCTAAGCCAATCTTTTAGGGTCTGTTTGGCTTTGAGGTTAATTTTTCTAAACTGTAGTTTCCAAATTAGATCTTGTTAACTCCAAAAAGCTAACTTGATCATATTCGTTTGAGTATTATTCGTAGTTAATAAACCGTAAGTAGCTACCTATGAAAGTTGGCTTTTAATTGTAATTTAGAAAATTCCAGTAAGTATGTTTCTTTCACACTTAATTGACTAATAAAATTATAGTTTATAAAATAAGACTGTAGTTTAGAGGTTTGTAAACCTCTAACTACTACAATTAGGAAAACCTAAAAGCCAAATATGGCCTTACTTTATGTTTCTAACCTAATTAATTACTGAACCACGTAAACCCAGACAAGGTAGTTTGCTTGCTCGAATTGGCCTCGTTGGAACCTAATTAATTATCCGTTGTCAAGTAGACTCGATAGAGTGACATGTGGACCCTATCTAACATACAACTCTCTGAATGTTGTGGACTTAGGGATGCGAACGGACCCAGGCCTGGCTCGGGCCTGCCCATCCAGGCTGGCCCCAAACTCGGGGCGTGCCCGGGTTTGGGGTAGTGGCCCATGGCCTGGCTGGGCCGAGCACACTCGGGCTGAACCCGGGTCGTCCCGGCCTGGGTTGGCCAACGACTCTTTTTAAAGCCGTTGGCTTAGTTAGGGGGGATTAGTAATTTTTTTACAAATACCTCCCAACGGCTTTATTAGATCCAAATTGTTTTTTTTTTAACAAAAAAAAAAAAATTAACACCCTCTTCCTCTCTCCTTTATGGTCTGTTTGGTTGTCGTAGTTGGCCGTAATTGGTAAATTTTTTTACAGTTGTAAATGAGTTACATGCATGTAAGTTTTACGGTATTTGGTTGGTAATATAAAGTTGTAAGTGGGAAAGTGTATTGTGTTTTACAGTATTTGGTTGTCGTAATGTGTAAGTTGTAAGAGGGAAAGTTGACCACAAAATTTTGTTTGCTGATTTAAAAATTTTAATAATGCAAATAAATACTAAAAATATTAAATATTAAAAAAAATTAATATTAACATAAAAAAATAATACAAATTTGCATGACCAAAAAATTAACTGTAAGTAGGCTGTAAGTGAGTGGTAATTGGGTTGCAAGTGAGTAGTAGTTGAGTTGCGTAAGTCTTTTACAAATTACGGTGTAAGCAAACGCCGCAGTTGCAATTGGGTTGTAAGTCATTTACGAATTACGGCTTTTTATGGCTTTTACGTTCAAACAAACAACCCCATAAATACCCACTTTTCCCCGTTTCATTTCATCACAAAAAAAAAAAAAAATCTTAAATTCTCAAGCTCTTTGAAGCTCTTAACTGCTCAAGCTGTCTGAAGCTCCTTCAAGTGCTCAAGCTCTCTTAGTTCTCAAGCTCTCTCACGCTCTCTTTCACATTCCGGTATTTATATTATTGTCAATTTTAATATAAAAATGGTGGCACATTATTCATCAGCAAGGTGTAGTATTCCTTCTTCTAGGTATAATCGTAATTTAGATTTGACTAGTCAGTCATTCTAATCTGCATCTTCATCTAAGCTTAAAAGTTCTTTATTTCTGATTTATTATATGCATCAAAAAGATCAAGAAGCTCAGACTCATTGAATGAGCTTTATTACTATTCAACTCGTGCTATAACTCCTGAAATTGATACGGACTCAAGATTTGAAAATTTTGAATTTTGTCTTGGAGGAAATCACAGTAATCAACATGTCCATTGCTTTTATCATGGCGCGTCATTTACTAACCTCTCGTGTCTCTACAGTAGTTTCAGAATCTGCTTTTAGTATAACTGGACGAGTGCTGATTGATACGAGGAACTGTCTGAAGTCAGAAGCCATTGAGATGAGCAACTGCGGGAAGGATTGATTGAAAACGGAGACGAGAAGGCAGATTAAATCAGTAGATGAAATCATTGAAGACTCTCTAAAAGATGATTGAAGAAATGAAGATATTTTGTATTGATATGTGTATCAATTTATATTTCAATTTCAATCTATATACTATATTTATATTTTTATCAATTTATACTTCATTTTATTCTATATAATTCATTTGTATTTGTATAAATTTATTCGATCTATTGGATTGTTAATTAAAAAAAAAATCTACATTTGCATTTTACAACTTGTGTCAAATTTTGTTCAAAATCGTGATTTTTTTAGAATTTTTAAATTTTTTTAGAACTTCAAAAAAATTCAAAATTTAATATTTTTTATTAATAAAAAACTTGGCCCGCCCTGTTTTGCATCCCTATGTAGTCTGAAAATTCGATTAGGAATGATAATGGGTCGGGACTGACTCGTAGGCCGCCTTTCTTAGGCTGCATTGGATTTTATTTATCTTGTAAAAGATATCTGTGATTTCTAATGCATGAAATCCTCGACCTATTGTTTTTAAAAGATATCATTTCAACACTGTTACATTAATAATTAAGCATTTATTATTTTTAAGAAGTAGAAGAGATTTAAAAACTTAATCACTATGCCAATCTTAACAGATAATAAGTAGGTCCAAAGCCTGATATGTGTAGGGTTAGGGCTCAGCGGTCAAAATTAAAACAATAACTATTTTATCAAAGATGCAACCGTAGAACTCTATAAAAATTGAGGGGAAAAAATATTAATCAAATTCTAACAATTAAATCATTTGGGGACCAAAAATTTGGGTCTGATACATTGTGATAACACTGTAGCATACAGATGAATAATCGTGTTTTTGTTATATAGTGTGGGTTCCAATATATGCGTGGAAGATTTTAGGACGTCGATGGTGAGAGTGCATCGCATATGTTTGCTACTTCTGCTTTGAGAATTATCTTGTTAAATGAAATTTGAACTCCAGTTCACTGCAAAGAAATTTTACTGTTGTGGTAGAATGACACTGGCGATTGGGATTTATTGATTTGCCATCACTAGACATGATAATTAGGTCAGGGCGAACCTGAGGACTAAGATCCAGGAGGAAGAATCAAGAGTGAGAGGCTTGCATCTTTTGCGTAAATAACATTTCGAAGAAAACCTTGGTGCATGTGATTCATTTCCCTATCAAAATACGTGATCTTTGCACGAGAAATTTGCACAAAAAAGAACTGATTTCTACTGGGAACAGCTAATACAAATCTCGTGATTGTGTTCACAGGTTGTAACTCAAAATGGTCCACTAGCAAAACAATTAAACAAGAAATCTAAAAATTAATACTAGCTAATTAGGCTATCATTTGATGTAATGTGATGCATAATTTAGTGGAAATTTAAAAGGGAAAGAAATTAATGATTTTTCTTTCAATTCTTATTTACAGATCCTCTTCTGATGAGTCTTGCAAGACTCCGATATGTCGTGGAAGCTATTTGGCGAGTCGATTATCATTGACATTGATCTGTAGCTCCCACGAGGATGTCGGAGCTCTTACAGGCCTCATTAACTACACATGTACCTATAGGAAGACGAGGCCTAATAGCTTCCATGACATTATAACAGCTGATGACACATCTGCGATGGAAGGGAGAAGCCGACTAAGCTGAGGGTATTCCGGTGGCTTCTTTTTTATTTGTTCTTTATTCTTTTTCTTTTTAGAAATGAGCAAATTGTGTATAAGTGTATCTATGCAAATTTATATCTTTCTATCTTGGAGATATTTTATTAAATTTTTATTAATGAAATGCTGATTGGTTTTTTCCTCACGGTTTGTCTCACAAAAGACGAGGCCCTCAAACTCGAAAACAAATGCTCACAGAATCAATGATGCAAGTTATGAACACACGAGTGCTCACAAATTCTAGACAAGAAAGATCAAACTTCTCCATTTTTGTTTTTTTTCAAATATTACCCCATGTTTCATTAATGAAATTCTTTTTTCTTGAATTGTTTGTCACTTAATTTTTATTGACCTATAAATGATAAATAATACTCGTACATATATGCATCTAAATGTCTTTATGATCACATGTTTTTTATGGAGCGGTAAGAATTGTTTGTTTACATTTATTTGACTAGTAAAATTATTATTTAGAAAATAAGAGTGTAGTTTGGGGGTTTGTAAACCTCTAACTACAGCCTAAAATAGACTACAATTTAGAAAACTTAAAAGCCAAATATGAGCTTACTTTGTGATTCTAACCTAATTACTGAGCCATGTAAACCCAGATAAAGCTGGTTTAGCTTGCTTGAATTCGTCTCGTTGACACCCCAGCTTCAAATGCCCCAATTTAATGGCTTCAGTATCAACACTCGTTACTGTTACTATTACTATTACTATTACTATTATTATGTGATGTGATTGAACCATACACCAATGTAAATGACTAAGCAATTTAAGACCGAAGTTGTATACTGTGTAGTTTGGATAATCATGCATCAATAGTCTCTTCAATTACATTTGCAAGAGCTACATTCACTTTGAAAATTTCAATCTTAATTTTTGCTGTAACAAGAAATGATAAGCGTACGTGTGAGACTGAACCCTTTAGCCATCTCTAAATGCAGATCCGCCACACCAATAACGAGGCACATTTAGTATTGCATATGAGACCATATATAATATATGTGTTACATATGAGACCATATATATACACATTAAAAAAAAAATTGAGAAGGAAATTAATGAATACATATGAGAACTTATATGTTACATATAAATAATACCAACCAAGCATATATATATATATATATATATATATATATATATATATATATATATATATATATATATATATATATATATATATATATATATATATATATATATATATATATAATGGTATTAATTCCCCGGATGATCGATGCAGAGAGAAGAAGGTGATCCTGATGAATTATAGAAAATGAGGGTCTCTGATCACTTTATGATGATGAGCTCGGGATGGTTGGGATGTGCCTCCACGGCTTGTTTCACCGAATTCACCACATCGTCCGAACAATACTTCAGTTGAATCGTTCTTAAGCCAACGAGATTCTCAATGCCTGAAATTTGCCCGACTTCAGACAACAGAGCCCTTTCCAGACACGGCATTGCTCCGATCTCGAAAACCACTGATCCCAACGAAAAGCCACGCAGATGAAGCAGCTTGAGAATTTTGAAGCTTTCAGCACTGAAGCACAGCCTCTCTTCCTCCTTGAATGCCCCCTCAAAGAGTGAAAGTTGAATCAAGTTTGGTAGAGTCCCCAGAGCCTCTATAGCATCTGCTCCAAGCCTAGTACTGGTTAGAGTGAGCTTGGTGAGATTATTGAGGGAACAAACCCAGTTAGGCAGCGCGTCAAGAGAACCCCAAAGGTATAGGCTATCGAGTGCTACGAGGGGCGACTCTACCAAAGTGCATTCATCTTTCAGAAAGTTGAGGTCATCTTCTGAAACAACCTTGAGAGAGCGAAGGGAACTTCTCATTGTCCTGAGAGAGTCCAAGAAGAAATAACCTCTCCTCTTGACATAACCTCCAAACCAGACATGTAGTTTCCTTAGATGACACAGATTTTGCAGCTTCTTCTCTCCTTTTGCATCATCTATGCTCAGGCTTCCCAATTCTTGGAGGGCAGTCAACTTCCATAATTTTAGTCTTGTTGGGACTATGAGATGACCTCCGCGAAGTAACTGCAACCTCTTAAGCTTTTCTATCTCCACAGGAATTTCTATTGCAAAGAAACCTCGCATATCAAAGGTTTCTAGGTTTCCAAGTCTTCCTATGGAGTTGGGAATTGCAGTCACCATTGTATTCCGCAGGCTTAAATATTTCAAATGGAGCAATTGGCAAACCCCATCGAGATGGTTATTGTTAAAACATCTGCAGCCATCCAAATCCAACACCCGCAACAGCTTGAACGCAGGAGAAACAAAGAGCGACGATGGCATGCTATCTCCAAACAACACCAACGACCGCACATGCGATAAGCTCAGATCATCTGGGATGCACCCTGCAGAGTCAATTGAGAGACGCCGAATCACTCCTTGGGGAAGCCAAGTGCTATCCTTCCGGATCAAAGAAATGAAATTCTCCTCCACAGAGATGGACACAATCATTTCCATCATCATATCATGAACCGTGAACCCCCTTATCACACCACGGACATTGATTTTTGATGGAAGGATCATGTTCCGGTTGATAAGCATGTTTAAGTAGGATTCCGCCACTTCCTCTGCGGTCATGTCTCGACGAGCACTAATGAGACCTTCTGCTATCCACAACCTTTTGATGCGCTTGCAATTAATCACACTGTCCTCAGGAAACCTGCTTAAATATAAAAAACACCGCTGGACATGATAAGGTAGGTCAGTATAACTAAAATTTAATATCTTCATTACTCCTTGAAGGTTTGGATTGCTTTCCAATTCTGAACTGAGATGTTTGAGAAAGCCCTCCCATTCCTCGCTTGTCTTCTTGGGCTTGCTAGTCAGAGTAGAAGCTATGGCTACAATGGCTAGCGGAGACCCGTCACATTTTTGTAAGATAGCTTTAGACAAGTCCTCGAGTTCCTCGGGGCATGTTTGCTGTTCATGGAACACTCTTTTGCAAAACAACTCCCAAGAATATTTTTCATTTAATTTTTCTTTTTTATGGATGATGCCTGGAATACGAGACAAACAATCTTGAACTACCTCTTCATTTCTTGTTGTTATTATGATCCTACTTCCAAGTTCATTTTGTTGCCATATTGAGTCTTCTAAGCTTTTCCATGCATCAATCTTCCAAATGTCATCAAATACAATAACGTACCTTTTATCCTTCAGATGGTCTCTGAGCATTTGAACAAGTTTCTCCCTCTCTGTGATCTTGTCTAGGCCTTCTGGAACAGAAGAGAATAGTTGTTTGATCATGCTCCTCAGAAGTCCTTTCGTGTGGTAAACTTGTGAAACAGTGATCCATGCACGACAATCGAAATGCCCGCCAGTGACTTGTGGGCTCTCAAATGCTCTCTTCACAATTGTGGTCTTCCCCCATCCACCAGCACCAACTACACCAACCAAGCTGAGTCGTGGTTGTCTTTCATCCAATAACCGCTCGACAAGCTTCTTTATAGGCTCATCAATTCCCACAAGCTGGGATTCGTTGACGAAGAGAGTGGATGATCGAGGATCATACTGCGCAACAATATCCCCCTCGGTACTTGTTGCTTTCTCATCGATTCCATATCGCAATCTTCTTTCACTCACCTCCTTAACTCTGGATTTGATACTTTGTATGTTGGCGGCAATACGACGTCGCGCTCGGAGTGAACCCGTCGAGCGGGCCCGATGCCACAAAGCAGTCCCCGGATTACTGTTGCTGCTCAGACAAAGCAGGTGGAGCGAGAACTCATCGATGCAGTCCTCAACGGCGTAAGCCAATTCCTTCACTTGTTTCACCCAAGCCTTGGCTAACTGGTCGTTGTTCTGCTTCTCTTCCGCTTTTCTAAGAAATGCGCTCATTAGCTCCAGTTCATCTTTGATGAAGCGGATCTCTTCGCGGACTCCCAACAACAATGACAGCTCTCCGGAGACTCTATTGACGAGGCTGTTAATAAGGCCTTCAGCCTGCTTTGTTGCCAACCCCACAGCAATCTCCGCCATCTCTCTCTCTCTCTGTTTGCACAATCAGATAATGCTAGTTGTGATATTAACGACGAGGGAACCCTCGGAGCCTTTTTAAACAGTAGAGAGTTATTTGTTGAGAAATGTTTAATGCTTCCAGTTACATGTCCTTATCACAGCTAGCTGACCTCCACTTGTGTGTGCTTATCGCAAGTAGACTGCAATCCTTAACATTAATTTTTTTTTGTTTCATATTATTAGATGCGCAAGCAGCCAATACATGTGATTGCAGTTATTTAGCGGCAGAAGTAGTTAGGATTAGTATTCTGACAGTCTCTTTGCTTCTCTCTCCATCATTATTTTATAAAATAGAGTGTGGGCATCCGCTTACACTGAACTATACATGGTCCGTCCCTGAGGATTAATGTTCCATCTCCTCGGTTTTCTCTCCATCACGCTAATACAACATGAAAAAGAGAGAATCCTTCTTATATGTTAATAATTATAACTCACAAGGATATGGCGTGAAATTAATCTATCTGGCCATCTATTTTTTTATTGGCTTATTGTGTACTCCATAAATAACTCACATCTTTTCGCAAAATTACAATAAAAAGTCATAATTTGTGATAGTTTACTGTATGTTTTATAGTCATTTTGCATGTAAATACTCAATATTCAAGTTAGGTAGTTAATTTTTTGAAATCTAGTAAAAATTTGTCGACAAATTTGTTTTAGGAAGCAAAACATGGATGGGAAAGGGACATTAGCAAGGCAAGCTATATTTGATCTCTTCCAATTTGCAAATTTGTTGAGAAATACAAGTTGCAAATTAGAAAAATTATAATTTTTTTAAAAGGAAATTTTAAAGTACAATAATACACTCCTACCTCTACCTGCGCCTCATATATAATTTCACATGTTAATGTCAATGTGAGGAGACAATATTTTATTATGTTAATATTGTAATAATAATTCATTATAATAATATTATAATAATAATTTATTATTAAATTATAATTATATTTTACTTTGTTAATTTTATATTTTTATAATATTACAATAATATTATAATAAAATTTAATATTATAATAATTTTCAAGTATTTTTTAATATTATAATATTATATCTATATTTTATTATTTTTCTTAAGATTTTTAATATTTATGTTTTATTAGTATTCTTAAAATTTTATTAATAATTTTATTAATGTTCTTTATATTTCTTTAAAATTTTATATTATTTATTTAGTTAATATTTTAGTAATATTTTACTAATTATACTAATATTTTATTAATATTATTGTTATAAATAAAATATTAAGATTATTAATATTTTATCTCAAATTTATTAATACAATTTAATTTACAATAGTAGATTTAATTTAATAGTATTTATAATATTTAAATCACTGTTACAGTTAATTTTGTGGTCAACTTTTTCGCTTACACTTTTACGCCACCAACCAAACACCGTAAAACACAATATACTTTTTCATTTACACTTTCACTTTACCAACAAACACCGTAAAATACAATATACTTTCTCATTTACACTTTCACTTTATCAACCAAACACTGTAAAACATAATATATTTTCCTGCTACAGTTCACATTTCCCATTCTCATTTTATGACTATTACGACTTGCGACGTTTTGCAGTAAAACAAACAGGCCCATAGTATCATAAATATATTATTAAAATAATAAAAATGTGAAGTTACAAGAGTGGAGGGATGGCTAACGCGACGAATCAGATTGATTTGCCCTGTTAGGCCAATGAATCAGTGACCCATCTTGTCACTGATTCGACGAGACGGGTCGGACATCTGGGTGACGAATCGGGTCTCCTAACCCGATTTGTTACTCGAATTCGCCGATACGGGTTGCACCCGTCTCGGCAACCCGCCCTGTGGGACTCAAAGGGGTCGCACAGGGCGAGGCGGGCGGGTCGAAGCGGGTCCACCTGCCCCATTAGCCATCCCTAGGGGGTTGAGGTTTGAATGACTAGAGTGTTATAAGAATATAACAAACTATGGCGGCTTGCAATCTGATAAAGGATGAGATCCGACCCCCAAGCTCCATGATGAAAGAAGATTTAGCTTGAAAAATCTTTTGATTCTCTCATGCCAAATTACCCATATGATTGCATTCACAACATAATGTAATCGATTAACTTCATTGTGTGAGATATTGGATAGCCTCCAATCATCTCAAAGTGATGCGATAAAAGACAACAAAGAAGATAGTGCTAAGCGGTTTCTTTGAGATGTCCAAAGCTCCAATGAGAAGGGACAATGAAGAAAAATATGGTTGGCGCTTTTCAAATTTACTCCACAAAACAAGTATAGTGTTGTGATATGTATATCTCTTTTGATAAGATTATCCACCGTTAAAAGACATTCATGAAAAAAGAGTCACATGTGCACATTAATTTTCAATAGACCTTGTGTAGTTCAAATCTATCAAAACAATTATTCTCTTTTCAGTAACCGGTAAGACTTCTACAAAGGGAGTTGATGGTGAAGAAATCACTTTGTTTAAGCTTTCATTGTCGAACATCCGGAGTAGTGGAGAGGTGTTTAGGTTGGAGTACAGTAAAGAGATTGTTGAGATTATTGGAGAAGTTTTGGCATGATATCTTGTAAATTGGGGAGTCCAAATCATTCTTTCATCAAATAGGGAAGTTTGAGTGTTCACCGTTGTGGATGGATTCAATGCAAGCACAAATATGCTAGAGAATACGAAAGCAAGGGTATAATTTCCCACCCAATGATCAAATTAAAATCTTGTTGAGCAACCATCCCCCACTTCAATTTTGATGCCGGATGCAAAAGCCATAAAGCCATTTAGAACTCACCTCCAAAAAGGAGAAACATGCCTGGAGAGAGTATTATGCAAATCATGAGGCGTTCTTCTTATATAATAATTATGGAGAACAAGAGCCACCCACAGAGTATATGTGTCATGAAAAAGTTTCCACCACCACTGGGTCAGAAGAGCAAGATTGAGGGCTCAGAGATTACAAACGCTCAAATCACCTTGATTTTTATTGGAGCAAACAAGCTGCCAATTTATTAAACAATACCCCACATATATTTTTTGTACCTTTCCAAAAGAAAGCATGACGAATACGGTCAATAGCATGAATCACCCATTCCACGAAATAGTAAAGTACATGAAATAGAGAAGCACAGTTGACAAGACGGAGTTAACATTAAAATTGTCTCGAGTTGCTAGTTTATCAAGGAGATTTTGAATATATTACACAGAGTATCTGTGAATATTTTTATGATGCATGAGACAGCCTATGGGTTGATCACATGGGCCGCGCATGCTACAAGTTTTAATGTTTAATCACACAACAAGTATTAACAAATGCCAAGAGTCACATGTTTTTTCAAGAGACTTGCTAAATCCTTTATCCCTACACAATAAGTGTGTTTTCTTCTAATCCTAACTATTTTTAAGGTATTTGGAAGAGTTAGTTCTAACTCGCACTAACTTACATCACCAACAAAACATAGATTATTTGATAAAACTATGGTTTTAATTAATACAAGCCACTTGCAACTTGTAAATTAATGGTCAAATGACTGTGGTTTTAATTAGTATTTCTAATCGTAAAAGAAAATAAAAATTGTCTTCAAATTTGTTTTAGGAAGCAAAACATGGATTAGAAAGGGACATTAGCAGGCTATATTTGACCTCTTCCAAAGCTGCAAATTAGAAAAATTATAATTTTTTAAAAGAAATTTTAAAATACAATAATACCACTTGATGTTCCTAACCTCTACCTGCCCCTCATATACAATTTCACATGTTTAATGTCTAATGTGAGGAGACATGTTAGCTGTCAACAGTGTGAGAGGTTGAGTAAAATAAAGTCCATGATTTATATACACAAAATGATTACCCTTTCTTTTTCATAATCTACTTTTTTTTAAAAAACAATCATTCATATTTCACTTGACTTGATATCAAGTCAACAAAAGTAATACTCCTTTCTTTCGGTTTTACTTATCGTTTTTTGATCGGACACGGGAGTTAAGAATTTATAGGGAGTTGAAATTTGAATGATAAAAATAATATTGGAAATGGTGAAAGTAATATTGGGAATGATAAAAGTATGTTGGGAAGGGGAAAAGTATATTGAAAATGGTAAAAGAAGTATTGGATGTTGTAAAAGTAGTATTAAAATTTAAAATGAACCACTAATTTGGGACAAAATTTTGATCAAAAAACACACAGCTATTCCCGGTCGGAGGGAGTACATAAATTGGCTCCATTCCACATGCTAAAGCTTAATTTATCAGTGACAAGCAATGACGCTGACAAGCAAAAAGCCATTAGAGTGAAAGGAGAAATCACATTTCAACATATTACTTCGCGCATGAGGTGGTGAATAAAAAATAATTCTTCAAGGTCTTGTTGTCATTGGAAAGCTTCACCAGACCATAAGTATAAAGAACTCATTTGTTCTTATATTGTCTTGAGCCATTCTTATTTTCCTTACTATTCTTTACCTCTTGATAACTCTCCGGTTCACTTGAATCTGTGAGCAAGATAAATTCTGAACATAATGTATCTCCTAGAAGGCTGACGGTCTCTATTTGATCTTCGTAACGCTAGAGCTGATGCCGGTGTCACTAGAGGCTTCTCCTCCATATCATCGTGATTGATATCATCTGTCGAGCTTCATCACCAGTTGCATCTTCTAACACTTGCCCTTCTCTTTCACCATGAATCACTAGAGTGGACTCACGAGAGTCACTACTGATTTCACTACCGTCATAATAAGACTTTTTCTCTCCTTTTGTCTTTAATATTTTCGATGGTCTGGTCCTCAAGAAAAATCACCTCTCTACTTAAGTATATAATCTTTTTCTCCTCCGTATCTCACAATATGTAACCAAACTAATCTTGTGAATTTTCAAGATAGAGGCATGATCGATATCCAAAAACCTTCACATGCTTGTAACTAACATTTTTTCTCGTCCACACGTGCTCTAGGACATCCATCTCCAATACATACATTGGAGAGAGATTGATGATGTCTGTGGCTGTACGCACTGCCTTATCTAAAAATATTTTTGACAATTTTGCATATGAAAGCATGCTCTGCACTTTCTCGTATATTGTACGGTATATCCAATCTGCTAGTCCATTCTGTTGCTTTGTCTTCAAAATTATTGTCTCGTGCTTGATCCAATGCTTTGTGCAGTACTCCTCAAATAGACCTGTGTATTCTCTCTCATTATCAGAGCGAACTGCATTGAGTGACAACTATGTCTCTTGTTCTACTACCACATGAAATTTCTAAAAATAGTCTAACACCTTAGATGTTGCTTCTGATCATGTATGTCCATAACTTTCTGGAGTAATCACCAAGTGATGTGGGAAGATTTAGTAAATTTGATAAGCTCATAAATTCGAAACATCATATTTGTCTATTTTAATATCAAAAGAATGAAAAGATCACACAAACACATCCTAGAACGTGAAAGTTGGAGCTCGTATGAGAAATTATGATGTTTTCAAATTACACTGACAGTTCTACAAATTTTGCAAGGGTAATCTGTAAAATTCGGGTTCGTTTCATAAACTCTTAAATAATACCGATTAGTAGTAAAATTCCAATTTTTTATTACTTTCCTTTTTTTATTAGGACTTTAGATTTCTAATTATTTTTATTTTTTGGTTTCTTATTTTACTTTTATTTTTATTATTAGAGTTTGAGTCAAGTTAAGAGTCTTATTATTTCTAGGAGTATTTTTAGAAGAATTTGAGTATTATTAGGATTTTATGTATGAAAGTCTATATAAAGGCTCTTTGAAACCCTTTGTAGACATTTTTTAAGTTTAATAATATTTTAGAAATTTTCTCTTTTTTTTCTGGTGGATTTCAGAGCTATTCTACTTAGCGTTTAGAGTTATTCCAGAGTTATTCTACCTATTGTTTAGAGTTTATTGGCGTTAGAACGAGATCTAGCAGACGCTTTTGCTTCTGATCTACGTCACGTAGTATCAGAGCGAGACCAAATCTTAGATGACTGGTGCAGAGCTTGAAGACAATAGTGATTTAAATTTAAAGGGTCTTTCAGTTAGATTTGATGCTGTGAGTAGAGGGTCGATGAGCAATTCCAATCTCTTCGTCAGGAGATCAAAAATCTAGCTCTGAACAGCAACAAAGATTGTGATGGTGATAGGAATAATCATGTTGATGTCTTAACCTAAACCGACCTACACATCAACAAGATGATGATTTGAAACATCATATTTTTCAAGCGTAATGCTCTATTAACTAGAAGGTGCGCAAACTTATTATCTACAATGAGAGCCGCGAGAACGTGATTTTGATTGCCGCAGAAACAATATTGAAACATTGAGGAAAACATTCTCATTAGCGTTCAAAAAAAAATTCCGACATACAAGTTAATGATCATAAACTAATCTTAAGTTTATTATCATGAGTTCCTTTTTTAATTTCCTTGAACACGCAAGTCACTTTTATTGTATTTCTAAAACTTCCTGCAAAGAAATGGCTCTTCGTAAACCATCACCATTTTTTTCAAAGATATTATATGTTAGGATTTTGCTTTGTTTTCAAGAAGAAATGATGGTCCAAGAAAATCCAATTGAGTTGGAAAAGATGATGACTTAAAGTAGAAAAAGCAAATCAAGGTGAAATAGTTTTCTTTCAGGCGATTACGAGTTTCCTTATTTTGATAGGATACGAATTGAATTAAATTCCTATTCAATGAAGATTTGTTTCTAAAAATTAAAAGGTTTAGAATCCTTCTAAATCAAGAAGATCAACTCCTAAAATGATTGATCAAGATTCTTCAAACATCCAAAAATCAAGATCATCTCATAGTCCAAATAGGAGTTATATTGTAAAATTTTATAAATAAAGATTGTAACTGAGCATTGTAATTGCTTCAACCAAGCTGATTTCAAGGAGAAAAAAGGTGGAGTACACCAAGGAGTTTAGAAGGAAGCCAAGTAAAGATAAGAGTAAGGTGAAAGTGCACAGAGATAAGATAATACTCTTATAATTTAAGGCATAAATTCAAGGGGATGGTGAATACGCTTGTTGCATTAAGAGGAAGGTTAAATCTCTTTATATCAAGTTATTAATAAAGCTCTCTCAAGTTCTCTCCCTGTGGACGTAAGCCAAGTTTGGGCTGAACCACGTTAAATCCTCGTGTGTTTTCTTTTTTACTCTTTTGTTTAGCTATTGCTAGTTTGCTTTACAATAGTTTTCTTTTGCAAGTACTGATCATATTATCAAGTTCCTCAAACGTCGATCCTGCGAGTAACAATTGGTGTCGTAGAATATCAATTTCATCACAACAATATAAACTTGATAATAAAACCTAAAATATTAGTAAATAATTGTCTTCTTTTAAGTGTTTAAAAAAAAATCACTAGACCTAGCTATTATTTATGTTTGGTTTGACAATGGACTCCCATAATCATTTTAATAAGAGATTCAACAAAAACCAACTTGACATTAAATAAGTCACAAAATTAACCTTAAAAAATGGCATCAGAAGACAGCTGTTCTCTTGGAAATTAAAGAGTTCACAAGTTTATTCTAATTCCTGAGACCGTGTCAATGTAAAAATTAGCCGTGCACTCCTGTTAGACTATAATCTTTGTAAGAATAAGAATATCTTTTGGATTTTGAAGAGGCAAGTAAGACAGAGATTCAATTCAAACGGTAGGAGAGAAATTTAGTGGTGAGGAACTGTAGGAAGAGAGGAGATAAAGAAGATAGAGAAAGATAGCACAAAGATCGGAAGTCAAAGGGAGCGAGAACGACATTAAAGCAGGTTTGGACAGGGCCCGGTGGACCACCCGGTCGACCGGTGGACGGAGCCGGTCGACCGCCCAGTCGACCGGTGTGCACGACGTGCACAGGCATGGCCCAGTCGATCGCCCGGTCGACCGTGTCAAAGGGTTGATCGACCGGGTGGTTGACCGACTGACATGAGCCAGCTCTCGGTTGGTCCCGGTCGACCGAGGACAAGGGTCGATCGACCGACTGACGCGTTTTGCTCTCCTTTCTGGATTCAGACTCCTTTTTTTTGGGAGTCAAATCTAATCAGGGTTTTCTAAATCTCTGGGACTCTGTGGCTATAAATATGGTCTAGAATCCTCATGTATTGTATCCCTGGGAAGTCCCTTGAAATATCCCTCTGGTATTAGCTTGTAGTGATTGTTGAATAAATAAAATCTCTCTTACTCTTAGGACGTAGGCAAATTGTCGAACCTCGTTAAATACTGTGTTGGCTTGCTTTCTCTATTGTTTCTCTGTTCTTGTCATGTGGGTACATCTTTAATTGTGTCTATCTCTGTTTGGTGGATTCCTCATCAGTTGTTGCCCCACACGCGCAACAAGTGGTATCAGAGCATCCTAGGTTCGTTGTGGGATCGTGTGTTGATTCCATGGGTATTAGTTGCTGTTTGGCGGAGATCGTGTGTCGATCTCGAAGCAGCGTTGAGATTGTTTGTGGGATCGTGTATCGATCTCAAAACAGCGTTTGGATTGCTCGAGGAATCAATTTGGAGGAGTAGATCGCTTTGGAAACTCTTTGAGGGTTTCGCGTTGAGGTAAAGATCATATCTTTATGTTGTTTGTTTTATCTAACTTCGCTTGTTTTCGCATTGTTTTGAGGAATCAGTTAAGAAGATGGCTAGAGATGGTACATCTACGGTGAAATTCGTAAATCCACATTCGTTGAGGAATGATGTGGTGAAGTTCAACAGCAAAAATAGCTTCGGTATGTAAAGATGTGAGGTGATGGATGCACTGACGGCATCAAATCTCGAAGATACTCTATGGTTGGAGAAGAAGCGCGATTTAACTACTGAAGAAGATTGAGACAAGATGAATCAGACAGCTGTTCGGTACGGAAAGAGATTTGCCGTAAAATTTCCTTGAATCAGTTGAAAGATTACAACAAAACAATATTCCGACTACAAGGGAGGGAGGATGCTTGAGTCTTCCCTTTGTTTAAGGCTGGGTTCTTCGTGTGGCGATAGAGAGTGAATCTTGTTCTCCGTTGACCAGATGACCGTCCTGGACCGTCGGGGGTCTTCTCTTCGGCCGGTAGGGGAGTAACTCAGCTCCGTCTACCAAACTCTCAAAGAGGAGGTAAGCGAAGAGCGGTTAGTACTCAGTAAGCCTGCTGAAGAGTCTTCTCTCTTGTTGGCGTCGTGCTTCTCTCAAAATCTCCGACCTTTGGATTTAATTTGCTCGCCCGACCCTTCTCTGATTCTGGATTCAAGAATGCCCGACCCCTCTCCCTTTTGATTCAATCAATCGACCCCTCCTTCATAGCCAACAGGGCTATTTATAGGGGTCTTAAGGGGTGATCGTGCCCCCTAAAAATGCGCCTGAATGAGGGGCCGTTACCCGCTATACGCGCGGTAACTGACCTCCACGATCTGGGGCGGTTGCAACTGAGACGCGGGCTTTGAACCGACGCGCCTTGATGCTGAGACGCGGGCTTCAGGCCGACGCGCCTTGATGCTGAGACGCGGGTTTTGAACCGAACGCGCCTTGAAGTTGAGACGCGGGCTTCGGGCCGACGCGCCTTGATGCTGAGACGCGGGCTTCAGGCCGACGCGCCTTGATGCTGAGACGCGGGTTTTGAACCGAACGCGCCTTGAAGTTGAGACGCGGGCTTCGGGCCGACGCGCCTTGATGTAGAGACGCGGGCTTTGAACCAAACGCGCCTTGAAGTTGAGACGCGGGCTTCGGGCCGACGCGCCTTGATGCTGAGACGCGGGCTTCAGTCCCTTGCGTCTAATGTTTAAGACTGCTTCTTTGATGGCTTGCCTGGTTAGTCATTTTTAGACAGCCTACAACAGCGTGTGGCTTGATCAGGTCTTGTTTGACACAAGACATCAAGTATCATGTGTTGCATGAAACATCTGCGAGGCAGCTGTGAGAGATCCTGGAGAAAAGTATCTGATGAAAAGCGTCGAATCGCGGTTGCGGTTGAAGAATGAGCTTTATCATTTTCAGATGAAGAGAGGATGCTCCATTAATGAACACATGAATAGCTACACATAGCTTCTTACAGGCCTGGTTAATGTGGATGTGGAGATCGATGAAGAAGATAAGGCGATAATTCTATTAAATTCTCTTCCTGAAGAAGAGCATGAAACCTTTACTCTTACGTTGATCAATGGAAGAAAATTCCTTAATTACAATGAGGTGTCTGCTGCTCTTGTGAATTATGAAGTAAGGAGGCATGATAGACTGTCTTCTTCAGAGAGCACAACAACAGAGACACATTGGCGGTCAGAGGTAGGAGTTTCAATCGAAAGGAAAGAGGTGATCAGGGAAGATCGAAATTCAGATCCTGTTTCAGAGAACTGAAGAGGAATCAGTGCGCCTTATGTAAGGAGCCAGGGCACTGGAAGGTGTTGGCCCAGAGGCCCTTCGCTCTAGTTTTGATGATGATTAACTCATGTAGTTATTGTTTACTAATAATCTTGTGAATTTAGTTTCAGATATTTAATCAAGATATTAGTAGGTGATTAGCTTCAACAAAGGTGTTTTGGAGCTTTCACATGGTGATTCAAGAGCTCGAGCGTCAAGTTCACATCTAGTACTCGGTTGGAGTCAAACTCCTTGGATCGCGTTTGGATCGAGTCGACTTGGAGACGGCGTTCTACAAGAAGGCTTCGGTTTGTTTAATTAAGATATGTTTAGATCTTGTGTTAAAAATTAGATAGTGTGATATGCTCAAGTTCACAATACACACACACGTTTCATGTTTTGGTTTTCGGTTTAACCGATCTTGGTTTTCATGAGTAGATAGATTCTAAACAAGTTTTCATGGTTTAATGTATATTAGATTTGTTCTATGTACATCTATGCTTCAACTATTTATCCAAACTTAGTTTGATAGTCTACTTCATGTATTTAGAGTTTTGGTATTTAAACAAAACTTATTTTGGATTAATGTAAAAAACATAGATATAATCTCTTTATGTATATTGGATTATATCCATATACAATATGCTTCAAAGTTGTTTCAATATCATATTTTTGTATTTGGATGAGTTTTGGACAAAACGATCTTTCATCTCAAAAATTCAAGTTTTGAAAAATACGGATTTTGGTTTAAGGCAAATTTTCAATCTCACAAAAATGGTTCAAATTATTTAATAATATGTTAAATTTTTGTCACACATATTTGTATTTCAAAGATATAACATGAACTGATTTTTGTGGAATTTATGTGATTTTATGGGATTTAATTGATAATAAAACCCTAAGTTTTTAAGTCCTATAAACCTGGACCGGTCGACAGGACCGGTCGACCGGACCGGTCGACCGACGTGCACAAGCGTGCACGCCAGCTTGTGCTGGTGGGCCGGTCGACCGTCCAGAGAGCTCTGCTCTCTGGAAATGGCCCCGGTCGACCGGGTCGGTCGACCGGCAGAGAGCTCTGCTCTCTGTAAGCAGTATCGGTCGACCGGGCCGGTCGACCGGAGGCTCAACGGTCAAAAATATGACTGTTGGCCGGTCGACCGGAAGGGCAAAATTGCCCTTGTCTGCTGCCAACGGGCAGATTTGAAATGTGGGTATAAATACCCCATTTCTTGGTTGTTTTGGACAAGAATTTTAGAGAGCAAAATTTCCATCTTTACAAGTGTTTTAACACTAGTTTTCAAAAGAGTTTTTTAAGCCAAAGGATTTCATCTTTATTTTGTTTTAAAGGGATGAAAAAATCAAGAAAAGGAGAAGTCTTTGGGATTGTTTTGATCTTCATTTTATATCCATTCTAGAAGTTTTCCCAAGAGTTTTTCTTTGTGTTTTTAATTTTCAAACTCTTTATTTCTCACACTTGAGCTTATCTATCTATCTATCATATCTATTAGGATCTTGTTTAGTGCGAAAGATTTGGTTTGTGGTTGTTTATACCACCAAGTTATAAACCTTCCATCTTTGTGATATCCCTCTAGTGAGAGGTGATAGTGTTGATATCCCTCAAGTGTGAGGTGATTATGGAAGTGGTGTTTGGCTCCCTCTAGTGAGAGATGGAGATTGTGTTGGAATCCCTCAAGTGTGAGGTGATTGTGTTTGTGAGGCTTTAAGCCCTATCCCTCATTTGTGAGGTTGATCATTGTTTGGCTAAGTGCCTATCCCTCTAAGTGTAGAGGTGATTTGTTTTTGTGCCTTACCTCTAAGTGTAGAGGTTGTATTTGGTTGAGAGAGGAGTTGTGTACTCCCGGTTTGTATTTACCCAAATCCTCAGTGGAGGTTCCCTGTGTGGGAAGTCCTGTGTGGACGAGATAGTGGAAATCCTTCTGTGTGAAGGCGGGGACGTAGAGCTGGGTGCTCGAACCTCGAAACATATCTTTGTGTTTGCGTTTGATCCACTTTCTCTTACTCTCTCTCTCTCTTGCATTGTGCATTGATTCATATTGTCATATCATTTATATGCTTGGATTGTTTGTGTGTGCCTCACTTGTGTTTAACCAAGAGAGCTTCATATAGCACCTCAACTCTTATTTAGAGGAATTCTGAGGAGATAGTTCAGAACCCTTCACCGGGAATTCGGCTACACTCGTTGGTTACACTAAGTGTGTTGCTAATTGTTTTTAATTCCGCATCATTCACCATTAGATTAGCCTTACACCTATTCACCCCCCTCTAGGTGTAATTTCAAGTTGATTGTCTGAAAGCCAAAGGTAAAAAGAAGGAGTCGATGACCGAGGCAAATCTCGCACAAGTGGTCAGTACTCATGCCAGTACTTCACAGGTAAATGATCAGCCTCAGACTCATCGGTATTTTTGTCTCTGTTACTACTCCTATTGTTGGTTTCTCAGATAATTCTGAGTGGATCTTATATACAAGAGCTACCTATCATGTATGCCCGATCAGGGACTGGTTTTCTACCTTTGAGAAGTTAGATGGATGTTTTGCTGTCATGGGTAATGATCATCCATGTAATATAGAAGGGATGGGTACAGTCTGTATCAAGATGAATGATGGGATAGTACGAGAATTTAAAAAAGTAAGGTATACCTCAACTCAAAATGAATCTTATCTCTGTTGGCGCTTTAAAAATGTTGGGTGTAGTATTATGAGATGGTGTTCTCAAGATGACCAAAAATTCAATGGTGGTTATGACGGGCGTCCGCCGAAACAATCTCTACTACTTGAAGGGTAGTACAGTTACAGGTCAGGTGGAGACTTCTAGTACATCAGATGGTAGTTGCACACAGCTCTGGCAGACGAGGGTCAGACACGGAGGTGAAAAGTCTTTGCAAGCTCCAACAAAGAAGGGATCATTGGAAGGTGCATATACCTGCAACTTGAAATTGGGTGAACACGACGTTCTGGACAAGAAGAAGGTGAAATTCAGCACCACAACTCACTACTCTGAAGTTCTTCTTGGTTGTATTCACGTAAGTGTTTGGGGACCTGTTAAGACTATATCGCTTGGAGGTCATATGTACTTTGTCTCTTTTATTGAAAATTTATCTAGGTATTGTTGGATATATCCCATGAGACAAAGGTGTGAAGCCCTAGATATGTTGGTGAAGTGGAAGGATATGATGGAGAGCAGACTGGTAGGAAGATCAAGGAGTTACAAACTGATAATGTTAAAAGATACAAGAACCAATTCCTACAATTTGACCAGAACACTGGTATTTTTACAGATGAAATACATGAGTTGGCTAAGGAGATAAACCGTTCCTTGCAGGATAAGGCTCGGTGTTTGTTGTCTAATCACGATTAGACAAATCGTTTTGGGCTGAGGCGATTGTGTATGCTAGTCATCTCATAAATAGAATGTCATCGACTGCGATAGGAGGTAAAACTCCACTAGAAGTGTGGTCTGGGAAAGCTACTCAAGGTCATGATTTGCTGCGGGAATTTAGAAGTCCGGCCAACTTTAGTGTCAAAGATTGCATGGTGAATCCGCAAGTAAAGAAGTTTGTGTTTTTGGGTGTCAAAAGAAATATGAAAGGCTACGGTTATGGGACCCTGAAAATAAGAAAATCGTGTTGAGTCAGCATGTCATGTTTGATGAAACTTCAGTGTTGAAGTCTACAGTCTCTCAGCAGGAGGAGAGGACGAAGACCAAGGAAGTATCGCAGCGGGTGGAGGTTGATGCTACTCCACCATCTCCAGTTGGTTCGGTGTTATTGAGGACTTCACCGGATGTGACACCGGGTGAAGATCATGTAGTCAGTTTTGATGTTAAAAGGTTGACGACATTGATGAGAATGTCGAATTATTTGCAGCAATTGGAACTAAGATAAAACCATGAAAGCAGAGTGAAGAAGCATGAATCTCAAGCTTGTGACCGCGACAAGCTCAAGTTGAAGGCCATTGTTCTCCATGACGACAGTAAGGACGTTCATATGACTCAGCCAGGTCGGTTCGCTGCTGAAGATTCAGTTACAAGTGCTTTAGCTTGATGGAGCTCATTTACAATGAACTACGGTTGGTTTGATCCTTGGACAAGGTACATAGACAGCTGTAAAGGCGCAGCCACTTGGTGATACAACCTGTATGAAGCTATATGGTGTATTTGGGTTCTCGAGAAGCTGATTGGGAATTCACATAGAGGTGAAGAATTGGACTTCACGTAGAGGTGAAGAGTTGGACTTCACGTAGAGGTGAAGCCTTGTGATCTCGATGAACAATTGATCTTCTGGTGCGAAAAAGGTTAAGCTTGCATAAAGGGGGTGTGCATCCAGTTTGTTAAAGCCGATGATGGTGTTTGGTGTGCTCTACTCAGATTTAATTGGACCGTCTCGAAAACATGTGGACTGGAGAGAGCCAGTCAGTTAGAGAGTTCGTGTTGGCTCATGATGAGTTCTTCTTGAGGTCATTTGGAATAGAGTTCCATGAAGTTGCTGAGTGGGAGACACGTTCGTTGGTCGGCTCGTAAGGTATTTTTCATCGGTGGAGTGATGGGAAGGCATGTATGGTGCATTCCGTTTGGATAGCTGAGTTGAAGTTGGAAGCTTACAATTGATATTGGAGTTTGGTGAGAGTTACAGGTGGCAACGACAAACTCAATTTGGATCTGGTGAGATCAGTGGAAATCAATTGTATGTGTACTGGCGATTCGTTTGAAGAAACAGGTTTCGTCTGTTGGCCAACTCGAGATTGTGTGTCGATTTCGCCGAGATCGTGCATCGATTTCGTTCAGAGAGCTCAAGCCGAGATCGTGTGTCGATTTCGCCGAGATTGTGTGTAGATTTCGTCAGGCATTCGATTGGAATTCGGTTCAGATTTGAAAAATCTTCACCGAGGTGGAGAATTGTAGGGAGAGAGGAGATAAAGGAGATAGAGGAAGATAGCGCAGAGATCGGAAGTCAAAGGGAGCGAGAACGACATTGAAGCAGGCCTGGACAGGGCCCGGTCGACTGCCCGGTCGACCGGTGGATGGAGCTGGTCGACCGCCCAGTCGACCGGTGTGCACAGGCATGGCCCGGTCGACCGCCCGGTCGACCGCGGCAAAAGGTCGGTCGACCGCGGCAAAAGGTCGGTCGACCGCCCGGTCGACCGACTGACATGAGCCAGCTCTTAGTTGGTCCCGGTCGATCGGGCCGGTCGACCGAGGACAAGGGTCGGTCGACTGGCCAGTCGACTAATAGACGCGTTTTGTTCTCCTTTCTGGATTCAAATTCCCTTTCTGTTTTGGGGTCGAATCCAATCAAGGTTTCCTAAATCTCTGAGACTCTGTGGCTATAAATATGGGATAGAACCCTCATGTATTGTATCCCTGAGAAATCTCTTGAAATATCCCTCTGGTATTAGCTTGTATTGATTGTTGAATCAATAAAATCTCTCAATCCCTTGCCTCGAGGACGTAGGCAAATTGTTGAATCTCGTTAAATACTGTGTTGGCTTGCTTGCTCTATTATTTCTATGTTCTTGTCGTGTGGGTACATCTCTGGTTGCATTTATCTCTGTTTGGTGGATTCCTCATCGGCTGTTGCCCCTCGCGTAACAGGAACTAATTTAAATTATTGACGAGGGTTTAAGATTATTTATCATTTTTCTGAAAATAAGGTGGGTTTATTCTATCCTTCTTTCACATTGCAAAAAAGTTCCTCTCTTTATGTTTAAATAAGATTTCATGTTGCTAAATAAATGGATGTGTGAAATATGTGAAGTACTGTCGGCAGGTTAAGGTGAGAACACTTGGACTTAGAAAATTTGGTGCCTGCCTCTTGTACAAGCAGATGGAGTTGGACTCATAGTAGCATAATATACGCAGAGAGAGAGAGAGAGCTTCAGCTCTTCATGTATACTTGAGGACCGAAATGTTCTTGAAAAACAAATATTGTAATCTCCAAGTATTAAATAATAAAAAAGTCAAAGAATTTTGATGCATGTGAGGTTCAAGTAAATATTTTAAATAAAAATATAAAATAGACCATCATATCAATTCAGGAATTACTAAAATGGAAAAAAAAAAATGGCGTACAATTTAACGTTGAGGTTGCCCATTAGCCCTTCCTCTTACTTTGCAGCCAAGCTCACAACTTTCTCTGCCATCTCACTTTTATTTATTTATTTATTTAATTTTTTTTTCTTTTCTTTTTTTTTTTTGGTCTGCCTCACTCTCATTGATCAGATTTTTATAAGCTACTAGTGGTGGTTCTTAATTTTCTCCCCAATCAAAGTAAGAAAACAGGTGTAATTCTTGACTTTCTCGCCAAGCAAATCAAGAAATCGGATGGTCTTTTTCTCATTTGCCTCTTTAAGTTACTCTCTTTCACATGCATGCACAAAATAATTTTTTTGGAGTGTCTCACTCTCATTATTTAGATTTTTTATAAGTTACTAGATGTGGTTCTAGACTTCCTCTCTAATCAAAGTAAGAAATCGGATGATGTTCCTGACTTTCTCGCCAAGGAAAGTAAGGAATCAGATAGTATGACTCACCTCGCTACGTAAGAGAACTATAGGTGGCTTCGCGTTGGTGCCTTCAAAAAGCTCTCGTAATTGACAATTCCACGAGGATATCAGAGCTCGGGATGCAGAAGCCAAATAACAAGAAAATTTATTGGAAATAATCTCATAATATTACTACTCATTGGAAGAGAAACAAAGAAGTGATGGATATGAGACCGAGTCACTGAGACCTCCATCTCCATGGGAGCTGCGTTTGGATCACTGAGCTTGGGCAGTGTATACATAGATATAGACTCAAAAACATAGAAGAAAGAGAGTACTTGAAAAATAAATATTGTAAGCTCCAAGTACTAAATAATATAGCTACCAAAGGATTTTTTTTTTTTTTTTTGAGAGTAAAGGGTGGACCTAAAGAAGGTCTGCGGTAAGTAATTCGTTTAATACGTCATCGATCTAATTTGTTTAATAAGAGTATACACCAAGCGTAGAAATATACATGCACCAAATAAAATATACACAAATAACTTGATATAAATGGAGAGCACACATGTCCAATCCCAAGTAATTCTATTGACCCATTTACTCTTTTAGTTAGTTAAAATCTAATGTTTCTCGACTTGAAGGTTCAGGACTTCGATTCTCACCATTTAATAAAATGGAGACATCCCAATATATTTTTTTTTTTTTTTTCAATGACTGACCAGTATTGACAGTATTTAGGGAGAGAAAATAAAATAAAATAAACTCTAAGGCAAATTTATCCAATTATCCACTCAATTAATTTTATTTAATCTAATTGAAATTAAAACTTCCATTGACTGATTATAATTATTCTAATGTTGCATAACAAAGTCTGGAAATAAAATTTAGTACATTTGTAACATATCTATCTTTCTTTTTTGAGGCAGAATTTTTAAGAAGAGTTATCTCAAGCTTGTGTGCTTGCTTGCTCGCTCGCTCGCTCGCTCACTCACTTTTCAGCGGTCTCTGTATTCCAAACATGTTGCACTTTTCTGGGTCATTTCATATCATGTATCAAGATCTCTTAATCAATGTCTTCCTTCAGAAACACACTGGTCAGTTATCAAGAAAACTTTTCTTCAAGCAATATCTGATGATGATGAGAATCGAACTCAAGACCAAACTGCTTTGGGTTGGATCTGATTGAACTTTTTTTTTTTCCATTTCAAAAGACAAGTTTTATATTACATATTAGATCAGAGAAGAAACAAATACAGACAATTAGGTCAAAACAAGCATTAGTAGTCCATCGTTATTCTGCAAGAAGTTGTGACTGCACAATCATTCAGTATCCTCTGCCCTAACCCTAACCCCTAATACCCACTAGATCTGTGAAAACAAAGTACGTGAGTACATATCAATGAAGATATAGGATACCTAAATGCAACTTCACAAATCTACAAGATGAACAATCCCATGGTAGTACAAATATATATAGGGATAAGTTTTAGAAAAAATGATTCCCATAAATGCAAGAATGATAGGAACAATGACAGAAATTTATAAAACTTTGCAAAATGAATCACACAATCTATCAATTTTTTTTTTTTGGAGTGAACTAATAATTGGTCAACCTAAAAGTTTTGCTCACGAGAAATTATCATAGGATTAGGCCCAAACAAAGGCCTACTCCCAAACTGATAAGCCATAGTGAAGGACGAAATTAATCATGGCCATGGGGTCATGCCTCCTCCTATAATTCCTTAGTTAATCATCTAAGAAGTTGTGGATCAATCTCATCGATGAACAACACTTCTGGATAAATCAACTCTATTTATATTAATCTACATGTCTTAAAATAATTGTGCATAAAAAATCATATTTTTTTCATACTTTATACCTATGCATCAAATAGTATTAATATAACAAAAGATATTATCGATGAAGAAAAGCCGTCCAAATTAAATAATGTTATACTCACTATCATTTTATGACATATAGATTAAAAATAGATTAAGATGAATTTATTCTAAAAAAAAGAAATTTAAAAAATAGGCGAGACTTTAGGCCAACTTACAAGGTAATTATTTAAGGCCGCACACTAAGTACACTTTACCTATTTACCTATATGCGTGTACTCTCAAGCTAAAAATAAAACCTTATCAAAGAAATTATAGTGTGCCTCTCAATCCAAACTTCATAACTATCCTTGACCTTGTAAAATTCTGTTGATTAGTGTAAAACTTTATCACACTTGTAGGTCAAAATGCTAATCTTCATTCCTCAGACACTGACACATCAAGGACCTCAACGTGTGACCTATGTGGTTATTTTAAGGCCTTTTTCAAAACAACTTAAACTTCCTCTTGCAATTTCTAAGATCAAATCAGACGCAGACTCTACTAGTGGTTACGGTCATAATTGTACTTTTAGTTTTTGTATCTACCCCACTCATGTAACCAACTTTTAGTGTTTATTTGACTTTTAGGTTAAGTTTTCTACACTTTAGTTTTTCTGAAGTCCTGTGGCTCCAAAAAAACTAACCTGTTGTTTATTTGGTTTTTGTTCCTAGTTTATTAAAGTGCAGTTAGCTATCATAAAAAATGGTCTTAATTGTAGTTTAGAGAATCCAGTTAGAGTGGATTGTTCTTTCACCCTAAAATTTATTTGGCTAGTGAAACTACCATTGAGAAAATTACAGCTAGAGCTTTGCAAACTATCATTTGCAAACCTATAACAAAAAATTAAAATAAACTGCGGTTTAAAAACTTATCGATTCATATCTGTTTTCTAAGCCAACCTTTTAGGGTTTGTTTCGCTTTGAGGTTAATTTTTCTAAACTGTAGTTTCTAAATTTAGATCTTATAACTCCAAAAGCTAACTTGATCATATTCGTTTGAGTATTATTCGTAGTTAATAAACCGTAAGTAGCTACCTATGAAAGTTGGCTTTTAATTGTAATTTAGAAAATTCCAGTAAGGATGTTTCTTTCACACTTAATTGACTAATAAAATTATAGTTTATAAAATAAGACTGTAGTTTAGAGGTTTGTAAACCTCTAACTACTACAATTAGGAAAACCTAAAAGCCAAATATAGCCTTACTTTATGTTTATAACCTAATTAATTACTGATCCATGTAAACCCAGATAAGGTGGTTTGCTTGCTCGAATTGGCCTCGTTGGAACCCAACTAAATTATTCGTTGTCAAGTAGACTCGATAGAGTGACATGTGGAACCTATCTAATACACAACTCTCTGAATGTTGTGGACTTAGGGATGCGAACGGGCCCGAGCCTACCAGCCCAGGCCGGCCCCAAACTCAGGGCGTGCCCGGGTTTGAGGTAGTGGCCAACGGCCCGGCTGGGCCGAGCACACCCTGGCTGAACCCGGGTCGTCCCGGCCTGGGTTGGCCAACGACTATTTTTAAAGCCGTTGGCTGAGTTAAGGGGGATTTGTAATTTTTTTTACAAGTACCCCCCCCAAACGGCTATATTAGGTTCAAATTGTCTTTTTTTTGCCCCAAAAAAAAAAAACATTTTAACACCCTCTTCCCCTCCCCTCTATGGTCTGTTTGGTTGTCGTAGTTAACCGTAATTTGTAAGTCATAATTGGCAAATTTTTTTACAGTTGTAAATGAGTTACATACATGTAAGTTTTACGGTGTTTGGTTAGTAATATAAATTTGTAAGTGAAAAAGTGTATTGTGTTTTACAGTATTTGGTTGTCGTAATGTGTAAGTCGTAAGAGGGAAAGTTGACCACAAAATTAATTATTTGCTGATTTAAAAACTTTTAATATTGCAAATAAATGCTAAAAATGCTAAATATTAAAAAAAATTAATATTAACATAAAAAATAATACAAATTTGCATGACCACAAAATTAACTGTAAGTGGGTTGTAAGTGAGTGGTAATTGGGTTGCAAGTGAGTAATAGTTGAGTTGCGCAAGTCTTTTACGAATTACGGTTCAAACAAACGCCGTAGTTGCAATTGGGTTGTAAGAGAATTACGGCTTTTTACGGCTTTTACGTTCAAACAAACAGCTCCATAAATACCCACTTACAATCGTTAATTTGACAATATGCTCTCAAAATCTAGAACTCTTAATTACAATTGTTAATTTGACTTACACAGTTAAAATCTAAAGCTGATTACTCTTTTTGGCTGACATTGGCTTAAATATTTAGTTCCCATATTGTTAATTACTAATTTTTTTTCTTTTAATATCCATTGAATTGTTTGTCACTTATTTTTTATTGACCTATAAATGATAAATAATATTCGAACATATATGCATCTAAATGTCTTTATGATCACATGTTTTTATCGACTAGTAAGGATTTTCTCACATTTATTTGACTAGTAAAATTATTATTTAGAAAATTTGACTGTAGTTTAGGAGTTTGTAAACCTCTAACTACAGCTTAAAATAGACTACAATTTAGAAAACTTAAAAGCCAAATATGGGCTTACTTTATGATTCTAACCTAATTACTGAACCATGTAAACCAGAGAAGCTGGTTTAGCTTGCTTGATTCGTCTCGTTGACACCCCTACTTCAAATGCCCCAATGTATGGCTTCAGTGTCAACGCTCATTACTATTATTATTATTATTATTATTATTATTATTATTATTATTATTATTATGTGATGTGATTGAACATGCACCAATGTAAATAGTGATTGAACAATTTAAGACGGAAGTTGTAAACTGTGTAGTTTGGATAATCATGCATCAATATTCTCTTCAATTACATTTGCAACAACTACATTCACTTTGAAATTTTGAATCTTAATTTTTGATGTAACAAGAAATGATAAGCGTAAGTGTGAGACTGAACCCTTTAGCCATCTCTAGATGCAGATCCGCCGCACCAATAACTAGTATTGCATATGAGACCATATATATATTACATATGAGACCATATATATTAGACATAAAAAAGAAAAAAAATTAAGAAGGAAATTAATGAATACATATGAGACCTTATATGTTACATATAAATAATACCAACCATGCATGCATATAATGGTATTTATTCCCGGATGATCGATGCAGAGAGAAGAAGGTGACTGGCTGATGAATTATAGAAAATGAGGGTCTCTGATCACTGCTTTATGATGATGAGCTCGGGATGGTTGGGATGTGCCTCCACGGCTTGTTTCACCGAATTCACCACATTGACCGGACAACGATGCATTTCAATCTTCTTCAAGCCAATGAGATTCTCGAGGCCTGAAATTTGAAGAATTGTGGGCTCTTCGATGTGCTCAGTAAACCGAGCGGTTTCCAGACACGTCATTGCTCCGATCTCGAAAACCACTGATCGCGATCCTGGCATCCGCAGATGAAGCAACTTGAGACTTTGAAGCTTTCAGCACTGAAGCACAACCTCTCTTCCTTGTATGACCTCCAATAAAGTACAAGTTGAATCAAGTTTGGTAGAGTCCCCAGAGCCTCTATAGCATCTGCTCCAAGTCTTGTCTTGATTAGAGTGAGCTTGGTGAGATTAGTGAGGGAGGTAACCCAGTTAGGCAGCGCGTCAAGAGAACCCCCAAGGTATAGGCTTTCCAGTCCCAGGAGGGGCGACTCTACCAAAGTTGACTCATCTTTCAGAAAGTTGAGGTCATCATCAAATGAAACAATCTTGAGAGAGCGAAGGGAACTTGTCATTGTCTTGAGAGAGTCCAAGAAATAACCTTCCCTCTTGGCATAACCTTCCCTCTTGGCTATTACTATTACTATTATTAGTATTATTATTATTATGTGATGTGATTGAACATGTAAATAGTGATTAAGCAATTTAAGACCGAAGTTGTAAACTGTGTAGTTTGGATAATCATGCATCAATATTCTCTTCAATTACATTTGCAAGAGCTACATTCACTTTGAAATTTTCAATCTTAATTTTTGCTGTAACAAGAAATGATAAGCGTAAGTGTGAGACTGAACCCTTTAGCCATCTCTAGATGCAGATCCACACCTGCGCTCTGATTTGTATCATATACAGACGGGTAGTGGCATTGAGAGAAAACAGATGTTGTATTACCAAAAAAACAGAAAAGTAAAAGCTGGAGATCCGCCACAGCAATAACCACAGAGGCACATTTCATATATATTACACACAAAAAAGAAAAGGTTAAGAAGGAAATTAATGAATACATATGAGACCTTATATGTTACATATAAATAACACCAACCAAGCATATATATATATATATATATATATATATATATATATATATATATATATATAATGATATTAATTCCCCGGATGATGCAGAGAGAAGAAGGTGATCCTGATGAATTATAGAAAATGAGGGTCTACCACTGCTTTATGATGATGAGCTCGGGATGGTTGGGATGTGCCTCCACGGCTTGTTTCACCGAATTCACCACATAGCCCGGACAACCATTCAGTTGAATCGTCTTCAGGCCAATGAGATTCTCAACGCCTGAAATTTTAAGAGATGTGCCGTCAACGAATAGCCCCACCCGAAGCCTTTCCAGACACGGCATTGCTCCGATCTCGAAAACCGCTGATCTCGATACTGGACTCCACAGATGAAGCAACTTGAGACTTTTGAAGCTTTCAGCACTGAAGCACAACCTCTCTAATTCCTTGTATGCCCTATCAAAGAGTTTAAGTTGAATCAAGTTGGTAGAATCCCCAGAGCCTCTGTAGCATCTGCTCCAAGTCCTGTCCGGTAGAGAGTGAGCTTGGTGAGATTAGTGAGGGAGCAAACCCAGTTAGGCAGCGCGCCAAGAGAACCGTTAAGGTATAGGCTTTCGAGTGCTAGGAGGGGCGACTCTGCCAAATTTGATTCATCCTTCAGAAACTTGAGGTCATATTTTGATCCTGAACCAACACTGAGAGAGCGAAGGGAACTTGTCATTGTCTTGAGAGAGTCCAAGAAATAACCTCCCCTCTTGGCATAACCTCCAAACCAGACATGTAGTTTCCTTAGATGATGCAGATTTTGCAGCTGCTTCTCTCCTTTTGCATCTTTTAAGCTCAGCCTTCCCAATTCTTGGAGGGCAGTCAACTTCCATAAATTTAGTTTTGTTGGGACTATGAGATCATCTCCACGAAATAACTGCAACCGCTTAAGCTTTTCTATCTCCACAGGAATTTCTATTTCATTGCAACCTCGAATATCAAAGGTTTCTAGGTTTCCAAGTCTTCCTATGGATTTGGGAATTGCAGTCACCCTTGTCTTCCGCAGGCTTAAATATTTCAAATGGAGCAATTGGCAAACCCATCCAGATGATTGTTATTAAAACATCTGCAGCCATCCAAATCCAACACCCTCAACAATTTGAACGCAGGAGAAACAAAGAGCGACGATGGCATGCTATCTCCAAACAAGACCAACGACCGCACATGCGATAAGCTCAGGTCATCTGGGATGCGCCCAGAGTCCATTGAGAGACGCCGAATCACTCCTTGGGGAAGCCAAGTGCTATCCTTCCAAATCCGAGAAACGAAATTCTCCTCCACAGAGATGCACACAATCATTTCCATCATCATATCATGAATAGTGAAATCCCTCATCTCACCGTGGATATTGATTTTTGATGGAAGGATCATGTTTCGGTTGATGAGGATATTTAAGTAGGAGTCTGCCACCTCCTCTGCGCTCATGTCTCGACGAGCACTAATGAAACCTTCTGTCATCCACAGTCTTTTGATGCGCTTGCATTTAATCACGCTATCCTCAGGGAACCTGCTTAAATATAAAAAACACCGCTGGACATGATAAGGCAAGTCAGTATAACTAAACTTTAATATCTTCATTACTCCTTGAAGGTTTGGATTGCTTTCCAATTCTGAACTGAAATGTTTGAGAAAGACCATCCATTCCTTGCTTGTCTTCTTGGGCTTACTAGCCAAAGTAGCAGCTATGGCTACAATGGCTAGCGGAGACCCATCACATTTTTGTAAGATAGCTTTAGACAAGTCCTCGAGTTCCTCGGGGCATGTTTGCTGCTCATGGAACACTCTTTTGCAAAACAACTCCCAAGAATCATTTTCATTTAATTTTTCTTTTCTATGGATGATGCCCGAAACACGAGACAACAATCTTGAACTACCTCTTCATTTCTTGTTGTTATTATGATCCTACTTCCAAGTTCATTTTGTTGCCATATTGAGTCTTCTAAGCTTTTCCATGCATTAATCTTCCAAATGTCATCAAATACAATAGCGTACCTCTTATCCTTTAGATAGTCTCTGAGCTTTTGAACGAGTTCCGCCCTCTCTGTGATCTTGTTTAGGTCTTCGTCTTTTGGAGTAGGAAAGAAGAGTTGTTTGATCATGCTCCTCAGAAGTCCTTCCGTGTGGTAAACTTGTGAAACAGTGATCCATGCACGGCAATCGAAATGCCCACCAGCGACTTGTGGGTCCTCGAAGGCTCTCTTCACAATTGTGGTCTTCCCCAGTCCACCAGCACCAACCACACCGATCAAGCTAAGTCGTGGTTTGCTTTCATCCAATAGACACTTGACAATCTTCTTTCTAGGCTCATCAATTCCCACAAGCTGGGATTCATTGACGAAGAGAGCGGACAATCGAGGATCATTGTCTGCAACAACATCTCTGTCGGTGCTTGCTGCTTTCTCATCGATTCCATATCGCAATCTGCTTTCACTCACCTCTTTAACTCTGGATTTGATACTTTGTATGTTGGCGGCAATACGACGTCGCGCTTGGAGTGAACCCATTGAGTGGGCTCGACGCCTCAAAGCAGCCACCAGATTATGTTGTTGCTGCTTCGACACGCCAGGTGGAGCGAGAACTCATCGATGCAGTCCTCAACGGTGTAAGCCAATTCCTTCACTTGTTTCACCCACGCCTTGGCTAACTCGTTATTGTTCTGCTTCTCTTCCGCTTTTCTAAGAAATGCGGTCATTAGCTCCAGTTCATTTTTGATGAAGCAGATATCTTCCCGGACTGTCAACAGCAAGGACAGCTCTCCGGAGACTCTGTTGACGAGGCTGTTAATAAGGCCTTCAGCCTGCTTTGTTGCCAACCCCACAGCAATCTCCGCCATCTCTCTCTCTCTCTCTCTCTCTCTCTCTCTCTCTCTGTGTTTGCACAATCAGATAATGCTAGTTGTGACGAGGGAACCCTCGGAGCCTTTTTAAACAGTAGAGAGTTATTTGTTGAGAAATGTTTAGTACTTCCAATTACATGTCCTTATCACATCTAGCTGGCTTCCACTTGTGAGTCCTGGTCACAACTAGCCGGCTACTTAACATTTAATGTTTAATCACACAATAATTATTAACTAATGCCAAGGTTTATTGCTTTTGAATATATTACACAGAGTATCTGTGAATACTTTTATGACCCCCACCAAAAAAAGAGAAAAGACTATGGTTAATCACATGGGCCGCGCATGCTATAAGTTTTAATGTTTAATCACACAACAATTATTAACAAATTCCAAGGCTTATTGCTTAATCACATGCGCTACGCATTCCAAGGTTTAATCACATGTTTATGTCTCAGTTTTAATGTTTAATCACACAACAATTATTCACAAATTCCAAGGCTTATTGCTTAATCACATGCACCACGCATTCCAAGGTTTAATCACACGTTTTACGTCTCAGTTTTAATGCTTAATCACACAACAATTACTAACAAATGCTAAGGTTTATTTCTTAATCACATGCGCCACACATTCCAAGGTTAATCACATGTTTTATGTCTCAGTTTTAATGTTTAATCGCACGGTCCAATGCTCATGGGGCATTAGATCTAAAGATGCTTTTGTGTTGTTCTTTTTCTTTTTTCTTTTATCGGAAATTAAAGCCAATGAAATTTTTGTAACGCCCCGATCCTGCGGGTACGGAGACGTTACTGCAACGTATATACGCAGGTCAGAAATACCCTCACGTATATACGCTAAGCATCAGTACAGGCAAGAATCAGAGTACGGAAGCAAGTGGTGCATTAAACATTCCAACACATGAGTACAGTTACAAAGTTATCACCAGATGTGATCCAATATTACATGAATATTACATCACTGATATGCGCAATTGCGAGATTACAAAGGGATGTACAAGTATGAACAGTATAAAGACAGGCTCAGAGTCATAACAGGAAAACTCTAGAGCCGAACAAGGGGGCTGGAAGGATAGAGCTCTGAACGGTCTGCTGGAGATCCACGCTACCGCTGCGCTACTCTGATCAGCAACAGGGAGAATCCACACGCTCCAAGTTCCATGACCTGGACATGAGGATCCAGGGGAGTCAGATGAAACTCCCCAGGCGAGTGGTGAAGCAAAAGCCAAGTGGCGAACTAGGACGAGCACAAATGTGTATACAGGTATAGCAGGTATGAACAGGTATAACATAATTAGCATAAAACAGGAAATCCGATATAAACCCGATTACGAGTAAAACCGATTGTATAAGCTTAGGTCACGGCTCCATAAGACTAGCACATCGAAGGAATAATCCAAACAAGGAAACCCTCATCTATATACCTTTATCTCATATCATCGTAATCCAAGCACATACAACCCGAGTTACAAAGTGGTCATAACAGGAACACATAACAGGCATAACAGGAGTCATAACAAGCATAACGGGAGTCTTTTATTATTATTACTCGTCTGACTCATATATCTAGGTATGTGTCCTGGTGTACATCCCAACACACATACATCCATATATAAGGAAGGCGAGAGTTGTTACTGGAAGCTGATGAAGAACTGATAGCTCCTCTTATAGTAGTTCCCGTACGCCCGGGATCAGCCTGAGGGCCTTAAATCCCCCTAACACGCATCTTCTGAGGGCCTTAAATCCCTCTAACACGAATCGTCAGTTCAGGTATTCCACTACTATAAGCAAGGCATCATACCGGCATCCATCACTTCCTCCCATTCCCCGTGCAAGTTGTCCTTCTTATGGCTTATTAACAATATTATCAGATTACGGGAATGAGTAGGATCATAACTTGTCATAACAGGAATCATAACGGGAATCATAACAGGAATCATAACGGGAATCATAACGGGAATCATAACAGGCATAACTGGAGTACATAACAAGGATCAGGTACTACATTCCCGTAATGTGATAATCAGGTGGAAAGAGTTAATCATAACATGTATCAGGTTTTATCATGCAAAGACAAGCGTTCATGACCGGTGGTAAGTCAAGCCATAACTGGAGACAGGTGGTAGCACATCAGTTGTCAGGTGATACAAACAGGGGTCAAATAGTAGCATGTAAATGACAGGTCCTAGCATATCAGGTAAATACATGGCAAGTGGCAAAGTAGTTGCTGAGCATAATCAAGCGGAGCTAAGCGGGCTGGAGGTATGGACAGCAAACAGTGTTTAACACTAAAGCGCTTGGCGAGGTTACCGGGACGACTCGGCTAAAGTGCGAGTAGAAAGTCCGGCAGCATCTCGCCTAGACGAATCCAGTGGTAAAGCGCTGAGCGCTAATCATGCCTACCAGGCGGAGCAAGAAGACTTGTTGGTCTAAGCGCACTCCTCTTATGAGGAAGTGGGCAGAAGCCCGGAGGCTAAAGTACGCTCGGGGTTTAGGGGCACTCCGGTAGCTACCTCGAAACCGATAAAGGTACAGGCTTTAAACCGTTGGATAGTCAGCCTAGGAGTGGGCATAACCCAGAGTCGGTACAAGGGTACCTGCAATGTTAGTACCACATGAACAAGAATTAAACTAACATAATACAAGCATTCGTCACAGAGCAATACATATCCAGACATTGGTACTTGGCCATACAAATATAGGGACTCAGCCCAATACAAAATACATGAAAACATGGAGTAAAACACATGTCGACCCGACGAAGCGGGGAAACCCAAATGGAGGCGAGAGCGAGAACACTCGCTGAAATAGGAAAGTCAAGAAGAAAGCGAGAACACTCGCCTAAATCACCGGAAAGCCGAAACTCTGAATCCATGGAACTCGCACACGCGCCACAAAATAATATATAATTATGAAGAGAGAGAAAGTGAAGAGGAGAGAGAAAGAGTTAGAGAGAGAAACCTAGAGAGAGAAGGGGCACAGGGAGCCGCGGGCTTATGAGAGTGAGACGCGGGGGTCGCAGACGCAGGAGTCGCGTCGCGGGATTAGCAAACGCAGGAATCACAGACGCGGGAGTCGCGTTGCGTGGGAGCCACAAACGCGGGGTTCGAGACCCGCGTTCAAATCAGGACGCGAGGAGAACGCGGACGCGGTCGTGGGTCCCGCGTCGCGTTAGCACGAGGAGATCACAGACGCGGGTATTTAGCCTCGCGTCGTGACGGTACAGTAACGCGAAGACCGCGTTAAAAAGAGGTCGCCCGCACGCGGGGTGAGATCCGCGTCGGCAAATCACAGAGAGAGAGACAGGGAGTTAAGGAGAGAGAGAGAGAATCTTGAGAGAGAGAGAGGAGAGAGAGAGATCGAGAGAGAGAGAGAGAGAGAGAGAGTAGAGAGAGAGAGAGAGTCACTTAGGAGAGAGAGTGAGAGAGTCCAAGAGAGAGAGTGAGAGATCCAGGGAGGGAGAGAACAGGGGCTGCTCACGCAGCCCCTCTCCACATGAGGAGGGCCCACGGGGCCGTGGGCCCTGGAAGACCTGGCCGCCGGCCAGGTGGCGGCGCCGGGCGGCGCCGGCCACCGGCGGAGGAAGAGGGGGCCGCTGCCCCCTCAACAGAGAAGGGAGGGGGGCTGTTGCCCCCCTCCAGCAGAGAGAAGAGAGAGGGGGCTGTTGCCCCCTCCTCAGGCCGCGCACAGGGGGCCCCTGGTGGCCCCCTGGTCGCCCGCGACCGCCGGCAGGCCGCCGGCGGCGCCGAAGTCCGGGGGTGGCTCTGGCCACCCCAAAGAGAAGAGGGAAGAGGGGGAGGTATGGTTTTGTGGTGGTGGTGGAATTGATAATCTTGGTGGAGTTTTGGGGAAGGTGGTGGAGGAATTGGAAGAGATGGGAGGAGGAGGAGGAGTGGGGTGTTGTAGGGGTGGTGTTTGGGTGGAGAAGATGGTGGAGGAGGTGGTTGATTGAAGAAGGAGAGGGTGGATTTGGTGGTGGTTTTGAGGAGGAAGGAGATGAGATGGTGGTTGTGTTGTTGGTGATGGAGGAGGGGAAGCTTGGCCGAAGTTGGGGGGTCCTCGCCGGCGACGTGGCCGGAGCGCCGGCGGAGGTGGCTGGTTGGGTTGGGGTGTTGGTCACCAGATGAAGAAGAAGAAGAAGAAGAAGAGAAGAGAAAGAAATGGAGGGAAAGGAAAGAGAAAGAAAAAGAAAAAGAAAAGGAAAAGAAAAGGAGAGAGAGTGTGATAGGGATTGATGGGAAGGGGGTGGTGTCGCCCACGTGGAGGGGAGTGGGATGCGGTTGGTGGGAGAAAAGAAAGGAAAGAAAGAAAGAAAGAAAGAAAAGATAAAAATAATAATATTATAATATGGTCGCGAAATATCGACTGTTCCAGAAAAATCCCCAAAAATACCCAGAGGTAGAAAACATCATCCTGAGGAATAATATGAAATCGGTTTTCAGAAATAAAATCCCGTTTTCAAATTAAAAATTCAGAAGTCAACCGTCGATACCGGTCTACACCGGGTCGGCCAGATTTTGATAAATTCTGAAAAATCTCAGAAAATATGTTAAAGAAGAAAATATGATTTTAAGAAGTAAGGTGAAAGCGAAATTCAGAAATTCAACTCCAATTGTAAACTAAAAACCTGGAATCGGTCAGCGGCACTGATCGACACCGGTTTTGAAGATTTTTAACTTAATTTAGGAAAATTTCAGAAAATTATAGAAAATCTAGAATATTGGAAAATGATGTTTAAAACTGAAATCGATCAAATCAGAATACCAGAAGGTCCAAATCGAGCAATACTCTAGGATCGGGCCCTCGGTTCAGACTAGGGCTGACTCCGAGTCCACGAATCCAAGTCCAAGACAAAACGTTCATATAAATAATTCATAATACAAAACAAATACAAGAAGTAAATGAAAAATACGATCGAAAAATCTGAATACGCAACTAAGTACGTATTCCGGGAGCGGGGGTTACAATCCATCCACCTTACAAAAAATTGCGTCCTCACAATTTCGATAAGGGGTAAATTGAACACAAAGAGGACAAGGGTGAAATTATACCAATTAAGATATGAAGCACTATGGGTAGGGCCCTCAAGTTGACTGATCAATAACCAGAATATAGAAATCTTCTGCACTTCCGGCTGTATAAGTTTTTGAACGATGTCAAATAATACCGACTGATAACACAGCTCTGCAATAGAATTCCAGCTGTACTGCATACTTAGTATCACTCTGAGAATGAGCCAGAACACCAAAGATAAAGAAAACCCTGATAGTCCTGAGCATAATAAAGAAGACCGAAAATTGAGAATTCCGAATACCAGGCATCGATCACTCTGAAAGATATAATCGAGAATATAGAATACCCGTAGAGAATCCCGACTACTGACTTCTGAAAGATAACCCGATCGGGATCAATCCTGAGAATACCCGAGTTTCATAGAGTTGGCAGAAGAGATCACATAATAGCTTCACTCAGAACCAGCCACTACCTCTCTAGTCATTCCATATCTTAAGTTGGTATAAAGGCTACGAAAAACCAAAACAGGGAAAAGATAGGAGGGATTAGGAATCAAAGGAAAGAGGGTCAAGAAAATAGATAACTCTGCACTTGTAGTTGGAATGTATAACCAGAACTCTTGTATTCCAGTTGCAAATTTCTTTACCATTAATTTGCCGTCTGGACGTACTGAGGAGGTGAGAGCCTAAGCTCTGATACCAACCTGTAACGCCCCGATCCTGCGGGTACGGAGACGTTACTGCAACGTATATACGCAGGTCAGAAATACCCTCACGTATATACGCTAAGCATCAGTACAGGCAAGAATCAGAGTACGGAAGCAAGTGGTGCATTATACATTCCAACACATGAGTACAGTTACAAAGTTATCACCAGATGTGATCCAATATTACATGAATATTACATCACTGATATGCGCAATTGCGAGATTACAAAGGGATGTACAAGTATGAACAGTACAAAGACAGGCTCAGAGTCATAACAGGAAAACTCTAGAGCCGAACAAGGGGGCCTGGAAGGATAGAGCTCTGAACGGTCTGCTGGAGATCCACGCTACCGCTGAGCTACTCTGATCAGCAACAGGGAGAATCCACACGCTCCAAGTTCCATGACCTGGACATGAGGATCCAGGGGAGTCAGATGAAACTCCCCAGGCGAGTGGTGAAGCAAAAGCCAAGTGGCGAACCAGGACGAGCACAAATGTGTATACAGGTATAGCAGGTATGAACAGGTATAACATAATTAGCATAAAACAGGAAATCCGATATAAAACCCGATTACGAGTAAAACTGATTGTATAAGCTTAGGTCACGGCTCCATGAGACTAGTACATCGAAGGAATAATCCAAACAAGGAAACCCTCATCTATATACCTTTATCTCATATCATCGTAATCCAAGCACATACAACCCGAGTTACAAAGTGGTCATAACAGGAACACATAACAGGCATAACAGGAGTCTAACAAGCATAACGGGAGTCTTTTATTATTATTACTCGTCTGACTCATATATCTAGGTATGTGTCTGGTGTACATCCCAACACACATACATCCATATATAAGGAAGGCGAGGGTTGTTACTGGAAGCTGATGAAGAACTGATAGCTCCTCTTATAGTAGTTCCCGTACGCCCGGGACCAGCCTGAGGGCCTTAAATCCCCCTAACACGCATCTTCTGAGGGCCTTAAATCCCTCTAACACGAATCGTCAGTTCAGGTATTCCACTACTATGAGTAAGGCATCATACCGGCATCCATCACTTCCTCCCATTCCCCGTGCAAGTTGTCCTTTTATGGCTTATTAACAATATTATCAGATTACGGGAATGAGTAGGATCATAACTTGTCATAACAGGAATCATAACGGGAATCATAACAGGAATCATAACGGGAATCATAACGGGAATAACTGGAGTACATAACAAGGATCAGGTACTACATTCCCGTAATGTGATAATCAGGTGTAAAGAGTTAATCATAACATGTATCAGGTTTTATCATGCCAAAGACAAGCGTTCATGACCGGTGGTAAGTCAAGCCATAACTGGAGACAGGTGGTAGCACATCAGTTGTCAGGTGATACAAACAGGGGTCAAATAGTAGCATGTAAATGACAGGTCCTAGCATATCAGGTAAATACATGGCAAGTGGCAAAGTAGTTGCTGAGCATAATCAAGCGGAGCTAAGCGGGCTGGAGGTATGGACAGCAAACAGTGTTTAACACTAAAGCGCTTGGCGAGGTTACCGGGACGACTCGCTAAAGTGCGAGTAGAAAGTCCGGCATCATCTCGCCTAGACGAATCCAGTGGTAAAGCGCTGAGCGCTAATCATGCCTACCAGGCGGAGCAAGAAGACTTGTTGGTCTAAGCGCACTCCTCTTATGAGGAAGTGGGCAGAAGCCCGGAGGCTAAAGTACGCTCGGGGTTTAGGGGCACTCCCGGTAGCTACCTCGAAACCGATAAAGGTACAGGCTTTAAACCGTTGGGTAGTCAGCCTAGGAGTGGGCATAACCCAGAGTCGGTACAAGGGTACCTGCAATGTTAGTACCACATGAACAAGAATTAAACTAACATAATACAAGCATTCGTCACAGAGCAATACATATCCAGACATTGGTACTTGGCCATACAAATATAGGGACTCAGCCTAATACAAAATACATGAAAACATGGAGTAAAACACATGTCGACCCGACGAAGCGGGGAAACCCAAATGGAGGCGAGAGAAAGAACACTCGCTGAAATAGGAAAGTCAAGAAGAAAGCGAGAACACTCGCCTAAATCACCGGAAAGCCGAAAACTCTGAATCCATGGAACTCGCACACGCGCCACAAAATAATATATAATTATGAAGAGAGAGAAAGTGAAGAGGAGAGAGAAAGAGTTAGAGAGAGAAACTTAGAGAGAGAAAGGGGCACAGGGAGACGCGGGCTTATGAGAGTGAGACACGGGGGTCACAGACGCAGGAGTCGCGTCGCGGGATTAGCAAACGCAGGAATCACAGACGCGGGAGTCGCGTTGCGTGGGAGCCACAAACGCGGGGTTCGAGACCTGCGTTCAAATCAGGACGCGAGGAGAACGCGGACGCGGTCGTGGGTCCCGCGTCGCGTTAGCACGAGGAGATCACAGACGCGGGTATTTAGCCTCGCGTCGTGACGATACAGTAACGCGAAGACCGCGTTAAAAAGAGGTCGCCCGAACGCGGGGGTGAGATCCGCGTCGGCAAATCACAGAGAGAGAGAGAGAGACAGGGAGTTAAGGAGAGAGAGAGAGAGAATCTTGAGAGAGAGAGAGAGAGGACAGGAGAGAGAGAGAGATCCAAGGGAGAGAGAGAGACTTAGGAGAGAGAGTGAGAGAGTCCAAGAGAGAGAGTGAGAGATCCAGGGGAGGGAGAGAACAGGGGCTGCTCACGCAGCCCCTCTCCACACGAGGAGGGCCCACGGGGCCGTGGGCCCTGGAAGACCTGGCCGCCGGCCACCGGCGGAGGAAGAGGGGGCCGCTGCCCCCTCAACAGAGAAGGGAGGGGGGCTGTTGCCCCCCTCCAGCAGAGAGAAGAGAGAGGGGGCTGTTGCCCCCTCCTCAGGCCGCGCACAGGGGGGCCCTGGTCGCCCGCGACCGCCGGCAGGCCGCCGGCGGCGCCGAAGTCGGGGGTGGCTCTGGCCACCCCAAAGAGAAGAGGGAAGAGGGGGAGGTATGGTTTTGTGGTGGTGGTGGAATTGATAATCTTGGTGGAGTTTTGGGGAAGGTGGTGGAGAGAATTGGAAGAGATGGGAGGAGGAGGAGGAGTTGGGTGTTGTAGGGGTGGTGTTTGGGTGGAGAAGATGGTGGAGGAGGTGGTTGATTGAAGAAGGAGAGGGTGGATTTGGTGGTGGTTTTGAAGAGGAAGGAGATGGAGATAGTGGTGTGTTGTTGGTGATGGAGGAGGGGAAGCTTGGCCGAAGTTGGGGGGTCCTCGCCGGCGACGTGGCCGGAGCGCCGGCGGAGGTGACTGGTTGGGTTGGGGTGTTGGTCACCAGATGAAGAAGCAGAAGAAGAAGAAGAAGAGAAGAGAAAGAAATGGAGGGAAAGGAAAGAGAAAGAAAAAGAAAAAGAAAAGGAAAAGAAGGAGAGAGAGTGTGATAGGGATTGATGGGAAGGGGGTGGTGTCGCCCACGTGGAGGGGAGTGGGCTGCGGTTGGTGGGAGAAAAGAAAGGAAAGAAAGAAAGAAAGAAAGAAAAGATAAAAATAATAATATTATAATATGGTCGCGAAATATCGACTGTTCCAGAAAAATCCCCAAAAATACCCAGAGGTAGAAAACATCATCCTGAGGAATAATATGAAATCGGTTTTCAGAAATAAAATCCCGTTTTCAATTAAAAATTCAGAAGTCAACCGCCGATACCGGTCTACACCGGGTCGGCCGGATTTTGATAAATTCTGAAAAATCTCAGAAAATATGTTAAAGAAGAAAATATGATTTTAAGAAGTAAGGTGAAAGCGAAATTCAGAAATTCAACTCCAATTGTAAACTAAAAACCCTGGAATCGGTCAGCGGTACTGATCGACACCGGTTTGAAGATTTTCAACTTAATTCAGGAAAATTCCAGAAAATTATAGAAAATCTAGAATATTGAAAAATGATGTTTAAAACTGAAATCGGTCAAATCGGAATACCAGAAGGTCCAAATCGAGCAATACTCTAGGATCGGGCCCTCGGTTCAGACTAGGCTGACTCCGAGTCCACGAATCCAAGTCCAAGACAAAACGTTCATATAAATAATTCATAATATAAACAAATACAAGAAGTAAATCGAAAAAATACGATCGAAAAATCTGAATATGCAACTAAGTACGTATTCCGGGAGCAGGGTGTTACAATTTTTTATTTCATATTATTAGGTGCGCAAGAAGCCAGTACAAGTGACTGCAGTCTCGTTATTTAGGGTTAGAAGGAGTTAGGATTAGTATTCAAACTCTTTGGTTCTCTCTTCGTCATTATTTTATAAAAGAAGGTGTGAGCTTCCGCTTACACTGTACTGTATGTGGTCCGCCTCTGAGGATTAATATTCCATCTCCTCAGTTTTCTCTCCATCACGCTAACACAACATGAAAAAGAGAAAATCCTTCTTATCTGCTAATAATTATAACTCACAAGGATATGGTGTGAAATTAATCTATCTGGCCATCTATCTTTTTTATTGGCTTATTATGTACTCCATAAATACCTCACATCTTTTCACAAATTACCATAAAAAAGTCATAATTTGTGATAGTTTACCGTATATTTTAAAGTCACTTTACGTGTTGTCAAAAATTTGTCAAAAAAAAATTAAAAAAATTGTCAAAAATTACAAAACAATACTAAAATTGAAATACACTAATTATAATTTTTTTTGCAAGATAAATTATTTTATTAATATGAAAAAATCATATAGCAACTTGCTCATCTCATACAATGTACATAAAAAACTCAAGTGCTCATCTCATACAATGTACATAAAAAATCCTAATGGTTCTCTACTCTTCATCATCGTCTTGTTCAAATTCTTCATCTAGAACTGCTTTTTCTTGTGTGTGTTTTTTTGCATCGAACCAGTTTTAAGCAAACAGCCATCTCCAAGTGTTTCGGCGTCAGCCTACTCCTCCAGGACGTCAAAACTCTTCCACTGTAGAAAATGCGCTTTCGGACGCTACTGTAGAGGTTGGAGGTGTTAGTATATTTTGGGTCTTGGTGGAAAGAACAGAAAATTGTTTTCTCTGTTCTTTCCACCATGACAAAATATCAAATGTTTTCCATGGTTCATCATCATTTTCATTTATTTCAGCAGGCATTGTGTTCAAATATAAATTAAGTTCATCAAATGAATCTGCTCCTGAAGAGTGTTTCTTTCTAGTATTAAAGGAAAGTAGACTTTTAAAATTAGATAATTTTTTACGTAGACTAGTAGAAAAAGTTTGCGATGGTGTAGGTGACCTAACTTCAGAAGAAAGGAAAAATTACTCATCTCTATACAATGAGTATATTTCTTCTAGAAGAGATCTAATTTTTAAAAGTAATTTATCTACTTCTTGTTCATAATTTAAACATAAAATAAAACTGGATAATAAAAGTTTTAAATTATCTTTTTTGAGCCGTTAAGGGTTGAAAAAAATAAAAAAAATAATCTAGGGGGTCTGAGATTAATTTTCCTCTATCACAGTTATATAAAAATATTGGATATAAAAAAAATTAATATGAAGGGGTCAGGGAAATTTTCCTGACCCGATTCGTCCTGTGATTCGTCACAGAACAATTTGGGATTTGGGTCGAACAAATAGTTCCACATCGGTTAGACGTGGGGATGGTCTTGAGTATATAAGGATTTGGGCAACTCCACCTAAAAGATTAGTCTTTTGGGATGGTGCCCCAAGTTCTTCAATTGGTATCAGAGCCATGCCCTGAACTTAGTCATGTGTGTGGATGATGTTTGACGATGGAGACCCCCTAATGGCGCAAATGCGCAATGAGCCTGATCACCCCCAATGGCACAATAGGCCCCTGTGAAGCTAATGTTAGACTCTCGAGAAATTTGACAGTGGTGCTCCTTTCCAATGGGCGTGCCGCCTCTCACGTGGTGTAGAGGAGTGACCGACTGCAATTGATACTTCACATAAGGCGTGCTGCCTCCCACGCAGTGAAGAGTTAGATCTCGATGGAGCATTTGATCTTTCAGTGTGAAGATAGTTGAGCTTGCAAGGAGACTCTTTATTCGAGGGGGATTATTGGGATTTGGGTCGAGCAAATAGTCCCACATCGGCTAGACGTAGGGATGGTCTTGGGTATATAAGAATTTGGGCAACTCCACCTAGAACACTAGTCTTTTGGGATGGTGCCCCAAGTCCTTCAAAATCTGACCAGACCTGTTTGCGTTGGACGGGTCAATTCATTGGGACTCGCCCCTAAACAGGGCGGGTCCGGGTTGACCCGCAACCCACCCTGTGCGATTTAAACGGGTCGCACAGGGCAGGGCGGGTCGAAGCGGGTCCACCCGCCCCATTAACCATCCCTAGGGAGGTTGAGGTTTGAATGGCTAGAGTGTTAAAAGAATGTAACAAACTATGGTGGCTTGCAATCTGATAAAGGATGAGATCCGACCCCCAGGCTCCATGATGAAAGAAGATTTAGCTTGAAAATCTTTTGATTCTCTCATGCCAAATTACCCATACGATTGCGTTCACAACAAAATCTAATCGATTAACTTCATTGTGTGAGATATTGGATAGCCTCCAATCATCCCAAAGTCATGCGATAGAAAACGACAAAGAAGATAGTGCTAAGCGTTTCTTTAAGATGTCCAAAGCTCTAAAGAGAAGGTGCAATGAAGAAAAATATGGCGGGCGTTTTCAAATTTACCCCACAAAATAAGTATGGTGTTGTGATGATATCTCTTTTGATAAGGTTGTCTACCGTTAAAATACATTCATGAAAAGAGAGTCACATGTGCACCTTGATTTTTAATAGACGTTGTGTAGTTCAAATCCATTAAAACAATTATTCTCTTTTGGTCACCGGTAAGACTTCTACAAAGGGAGTTGATGGTGAAGAAATCACTTTGTTTAAGCTTTCATTGTCGAACGTCCGGGGTAGCGGAGAGGTGTTTAGGTTGAGTACAGTAAGGAGATTGTTGAGATTATTGGAGAAGTTTTGGTATGATATCTTTTAAATTAGAGAGCCCAAATCATTCTTCCATCAAATAAGCAAGTTTGAGCGTTCACCATTGTGGATGGTTCCAATGCAAGCACAAATATAGTAGGGAATAAGAAAGCAAGAGCATAATTTCCCACCCAATGGTCAAATTAAAATCTTGTTGAGAGCCCATCCCCCACTTCAATTTTGATACCGGATGCAAAAACCATAAAGACCTTTAGAACTCACCTCCAAAAAGGAGAAACATGCCTGCAGAGAGTATTATACAAATCATGAGGCCTTCTTTTATTGTAATTATAGAGAATAAGAGCCATCCACAGAGTATATGTGTCATGAAGAAGTCTCCACCACCACTGGGGCAAAAGAGCAAGATTGATGGCTCGGAGATTACAAGCACCCAAATCACCTTACTTTTTATGGGAGCAAACAAGCTGCCAATTTATTAAACAATACCCCACATATATTTTTTGTACCTTTCCAAAAGAAAGCATGACGAATATGGTCAATAGTATGAATCACCCATTCCACGAAATAGTTAAAAAGTACATCAAATAGAGAAGCAAAGTTTGGCAAGACGGAGTTAACATTAAAATTGTCGAGTTGCTAGTTTATCAAGGAGATTTTGAATAAATACACAGAGTATCTATGAATATTTTTATGATGCATGAGACAGCCTATGGGTTGATCACATGGGCCACGCATGCTATAAGTTTTAATGTTTAATCACACAACAATTATTCACAAATGCCAAGGCCTGTTGCTTAATCACATGCGCCACGCATTCCAAGGTTTAATCACATGTTTTATGTCTCTAATCACCAACAATTATTAACAAATGCTAAGGTTTATTTCTTAATCACATGCGCCACGCATTCCAATGTTTAATCACATGTTTTATGTCCAACACGCGGTTGCACCTTCACACGGTCCATTGCTCGCGTGGGGCATTGGATCGAAAGATGCTTAATTTTGTGTTCTTCTTTTTTCTTTTTATCGGAGAAAAGTAAATGGCAACTTTTTATTTCATAAATATTAGGTGGGCAAGAATCCTACACAAGTGTTCGAAGAAGTTAGGATTAGTCTATTCCAATTCCTCAGTTTCCTCTCCATCACGCTAACACAACCTGAAAAAAGAAAAAAATCTTTCTTATATGTTAATAATTATAACTCACATGGATATGGATATGGTGTGAAATTAATCTATCCAGCCATCTACCTTTTTTATTGGCTTATTATGTACTCCGTAAATACCTCACATCTTTTCACAAAATTACCATAAAAAACTCATTGTTTTATGATAGTTTACCGTATGTTTTATTCAAGTTAGGTAGTTAATTTTCTGAAATCTAGTAAAAAAAAAGTCCATGATTTATAAACACAAAAATGATTGGCCTTTGTTATTCATATTCTACTTTTTTTTAAAAACTTTCACTTGACTTGGTACCAAGTCAACAAAGTAATACTCCCTTCTTTCAGTTTTACTTGTCGTTTTTGACCGGACACAGGAATTAGGATTTATAGGGAGTTAAAATTTGAATGAAAAAAAGTAATATTGGGAAGGGTGAAAGTAGTATTTGGAATGATAAAAGTATATTGGAAGGGGAAAAGTATATTGAAAATGGTAAAAATAGTATTGGATACTGTAAAAGTAGTATTGAAATTTAAAATAGACCACTAATTTGGAACAAAATTGTGATAAAAAACACACAACTATTACCGGACGGAGAGAGTACATAAATTGGCTCCACTCCACATGTTAAAGCTTAATTTATCAGTGACAAGCAATGGCGCTAACAAGCAAAAAGCTGTTAAAGTGAAAGGAGAAATCGCATTTCAACTTATTACTTCGTGCATGAAGCGGTGAATGAAAAATAATTCTTCGAGGTCTTGTTGTCATTGGAAAGCTTCATCAGATCATAAGTATAAAGAATCATCTGTTCTTATATTGTCATGAGCCATTCTTATTTTCCTTACTATTCTGTTCCTCTCGATAACTCTCCTGTTCACTTGAATCTGTGAGCAAGATAATTCCTGAATATAATATATCTCCTAGAAGGTTGACAATCTCTAATTGATCTTTATAACACTAGAGTTGATGCTGGTGTCACTGGAGGCTTCTCCTACATCATCGTGATTGATATCATCTTTCGAAGCTTCACTACCAGTTGCATCTTCTTACACTTGTCCTTCTCTTTCACCATGGATCATCAGAGTGGACTCACGAGAGTCACTACTGATTTCACTACCGTCATAATAAGGCTTTTTCTCTCATTTTGTCTTTAATATTTTCGAGGGTCTGGTCCTCTAGAAAAATCACATCTCTACTTAAGTATATAATCTTTTTCTCCTTCGTATCCCACAATATGTAGCCAAAGAGTTTTCAAGATAGAGGCATGATCGAGCCATACCATCAAACTTGGACATTTGCATATGAAAGCATGCTCTGCACTTTCTCGAATATTGTACGATATATCCTACCTGCTAGTTCATTCTGTTGCATTGTCTTCAAAAATACTGTCTCGTGCTTGATTCAATGCTTTCTGTAGTACTCCTCAAACAGACTTGTGTATTCTCCCTCATTATCGGAGTGAACTGCTAATTAAGTAACAACCATGTCTCTTGCTCTACTATCACATGAAACTTCTAAAAATAGTCTAACCCTTGGACGTTGCTTCTGATCATGTATGTCCATAACTTTCTAGAGTAATCATCAATGATGTGGGAGGATTTAGTAAATTTGATAAGCTCATAAGTTCGAAACATCATATTTGTCTATTTTAATATCAAAAGAATGAAAAGGTCAAACCAACACATCCTAGAACATGAAAGTTGGAGCTCGTATGTGAATTATGATGTTTGCAAGTTACACAGATAGTTCTGCAAATTTTGCAAGGGTAATCTGTAGAATTCCAGTTCGTTTCATAAAATCTTAAATAATACCGATTAGTAGTAAAATTCCTATTTATTTATTAGTTTCCTTTTTCTATTAGGACTTTAGATTTCTAATTATTTTTATTTTTCAGTTTCTTATTTTACTTTTATTTTATTATTAGAATTTGAGTCAAATTAAGAGTCTTATTATTTCCAGGAGTATTTTTAGAAGAATTTGAGTATTATTAGGATTTTATGTATGAAAGTCTATATAAAGTCTCTTTGAAACTCTTTGCAGACATTTTTTAAGTTTAATAAAATTTTAGAAATTTTCTCTTTTTTCTTGGTGGAACTCCAGAGTTATTCTACCTAGCGTTTAGAGTTATTCCAGAGTTATTTTACCTATTGTTTAGAGTTCATTGGCGTTAGAACGAGATCTAAGGAACGCGTTTGCTTCTGATCTACGTCAAGTAGTATCAGAGCGAGACCAAATCTTAGATGACTGGTGCAGAGCTTGAAGACAATAGTACTTTAACTTTAAAGGGTCTTTCAGCTAGATTTGATGCTGTGAGCAGAGGGTCGATGAGCAATTCCAATCTCTTCGTCAGAAGATCAAAAATCTAGGTCTGAACAGCAACAAAGATTGTGATGGTGATAGGAATAATCATCAGAGTCGGCATAACAGCAACAAAGCCTTCTCTGCTAACGAGAACTCTGAGGAGGAGGGAGAGCTGGCCCCAACCATTTCCTTACGTCATCAGAGTCGGCATAACAGAGGTCCAATACATACATTGTGAGGTTGCTCCACAACGTGGCCTGCTTGGAGGAACAGACCCACCCTGGTATCCGAAAATCTGCAGCTGGATAATTGCCTCCCGCTTTCACGAACAGATTCAGGAAGGGGGATTTAGGCAGGGTTCTCCCTACAGGCACTTCACGACTGACGTGACCCGAGTGCAAACCAATAACACTGCTAGGAGGGCCACTCCAAGTCAAGCCCCCCAGGGTTAAGATTCCCACGTACACTGACTCACACCCTACTTCATCACCCTTGGCATCGTGACCGACTAGAAGAAGGCCAGAGGATAATGGCGCCTGCTCTTCGGGAGATAGCACCGGTCTCCATTCAGGGTGTAAACCATTAGCCTTCCCCAGCAAGCAGTTGATGGTCGCTGTCTGGAGCTGCATCTCCAAGAGGAACTCCAGCTTCCAATAGACGGTCCGATTTTTCCTTCTAGCACGACAGTAGAGTTAATAATGCGGAGAGTACGCTCATCTCGCGGATATTTTTCTTCACTTGACATGGCCCCGATCAGGCTCTGGATTAGCTCTCCGGAAGTTGCCGGTAAATTCCGTCGATGGTTGAGTTAATTAAAAAAAAAAATCATCAATTGGCTAATAGTTTATGTTGAAGAGTTCAACATGGGTGTAAATAAAAAGATATGATTTATCTTAATAAAGAATAACAATATATTTTGAATTTTGAAGGGGCAAGTAAGAGAGAGGTTCAATTCAAACGGTAGGAGAGAAATTTGTTGAGGAACAAATTTAAATAATTGAGGAGGGTTTAAGATTATATATCGTTTTTCTGAATATAAGGGGGGTTTATTCCATCCTCTGTTGACATTGGAAAGAGGTCCTCATATCATGTTTAATAAGATTTCATGTTGCTAAATAAATGGATGTGTGAATTATTGTCGACAGGTAAAGGTGATGAGAACACTTGGACTTAGAAAATTTGATGCTACCACTTGTGCAACAAAGATGGAGTTAGACTCATAGTAGCATAATATACAGAGAGAATGATTCCCAAAGATGCAAGAACCATGGGAACAATGATTGAATTTCCTAAAACTTTACTTAATGAATCACAAATTAGGCTTATATGTTTTGGATAAAAACTAGACTTAAAAGGACATGCAGAAAGTTTTATCTATGACGTCTGTTATTAAAAGGAAGAGTCCAAGTACGAGAGGTGTTGCATTCATCGTGCATGATTTTAGTAGCTCCAACATACCACAAAAAAGAATTTAAATATAAATTTAGTTGATTGTTAAAATGTTTTGGTATTTAAGATATTTTATTTGAACGAAACATTCGACAAATTATAAGGGATAAATGAACAAGGTATGTAGTGTTTTTCAAGAAGAGAAAAGTAAAAAAAAAACTGCACAAATAAAATCTGACAGAAAGACTCATAAGAGCATTCGAAAAGTTCTCGTAATTCAAAATTCCACCAAGATATTGGAGCTCGGTGGAGAAGCCAAACAACAGTAAAATTAATTGAAAATAAAATCACGATTTTACCATTAATTAATTGGGTGTGAAACAAAGAAGTGATGGAGAAAATGTGGTGCTCTCATATGAGACTCACCAAGACCTCCATCTCCGTGGGAGCTGTGTTTGGATCAGTGAGCTAAGGCAGTGTGGTGTGGGATTTGGTTCATGTATGTGAGCCACACACACATACAATAAGAGAGCCAATACGATGATGTTGTGCGCTGATGACAACAACCCCAAGAGGATCTCACAAATTTCCAAGCATAGAGAATAAACCCAAACAACACAAATAATCACCAGAAGAAAGAACAAACTCAAACACACGATCTAACGAGGTTCAGCCTCAACGCCTACGTCCGCGGGGCAATCAGAGAGAGATTTAATTGCTATGGAAGAAGATTATAATGGCTAGCAGCCTCTTTGAATGCAAGAGAGCTCCAGCCTTTTCCTTTTCGCAGATCTTCTACAAGATTCAACTCTAGAAATCAACATTAGGCTTAAAATTCAAATTTGCGGAGCAGCAGATTTTCGCCCAAACCCGACTGTCGGTCGACCGGCGGGGTCGACCGACCTCCCCTCCGGTCGACCCGGTCGGCCGACCGAATTTAACCGAGAGTTTGGCTCTTTACAGTCAGGGTCCGGTCGACCGCCTAAGGCCCTGTGCATGTTGTGCATGTCGGTCGACCGGACCGGTCGACCGACCCTGCCTGATTCTGCTGCTGCTGTTATTTTCTGCTGCTGTCCACTTTGCCTTCCGTCGTCGACTTCCTTGGCGATCTCCTCGACGCGACCCATGGCAATCCAGCAATCTAGTCAGCTTCCTAGGTAATAATCTCTCTCTTTCCAACAGTTGACACATGCATTGGAACTCTTATAATCTCCTATAATATGTGTGAGAGGCCACACACATAATATATTATAAAAGGATCAGTACACGTGTCAACGCTTGATTGACTCTCTTATTGTATGTGTGTATGGCTCACACGCATGAACTAAACCCGTGTGTGTATATAGACCTTAAAAACACGAGAAGGAGGGAGGGAGGGAGAGGGGGAGAGAGAGAGAGAGAGAGAGAGAGAGAGAGAGAGAGAGAGATTCAGCTCTTCAAAAATAATTGAGGACCGAAATGTTCTTGAAAAACAAATATTGTGATCTCCAAATGCTAAATAATAGAGCAGCCAATACATGTCAGGTTCAAGTAAATATTTTAAATAAAAATATAAAATAGATCACCATATCAAATTAAGAATTACTAAAACTAAAAAATACACCTCTTCAGAGATGGCGGTAACAATGAGGTTGCCCACTAGCTCTTCCGCTTGCTTTGCAGCCAAGCTTGCAACGATCGCTGCCATCTCTCTTCTACTTCTTCTTCTTCTTCTTTTTTTTCGTTTTTCCTTTTAGGTCTGCCTCATTGTCATTGATTAGATTTTTATACGCTAGTAGAGTGTTTCTTAACTTCCTCCCCTATCAAAGCAAGAAATCGGGTGTGGTTCCTGACTTTCTCGCCAAGCAAATTAAGGAATCAGAAAGCCTTATTCTCATTTGTCTCTTTAAGTTTTTCTCTCTTTCACATGCATGCGCGAAATATTTTTTTAGGGTGTCTCATTACCATTGATTAGATCTTTATAAGCTACTAGGTGTGGTTCCTGACTCCTCACCAAGCAAGGTAAGAAATCAGGTGAGGTTCCTGACTTTCTCGCCAAGCAAAGTAAGAAATCAGATAGTATGACTCGCCTCGCTGCATAAGAGAACTAGAGGTGGGCTTCGCGTTGGTGCCTTCAAAAAGTTCTCGTAATTCACAGTTCCACGAGGATATCAGAGCTCGTAGTTTTCTGAAGTCAAGTCCTGTAGCTCCAAAAAACTAACCTGTTGTGTTTATTTGGTTTTTGTTCTTAGCTTATTAAAGTGCAGTGTAGCTATCATAAAAAATGGTCTTAATTGTAGTTTAGAAAATCCAGTTAGAGTGGATTGTTCTTTCACCCTAAAATTTATTTGGCCAGTGAAACTTCCATTGAGAAAATTACAGTTAGAGTTTTGCAAACTATAATTTGCAAACATATAACAAAAAATTAAAATAAATTGCGGTTTAAAAACTTATCAGTGTGGCTCAAGGATTCATATTTGTTTTCTAAGCCAATCTTTTAGTGTCTGTTTGGCTTTGAGGTTAATTTTTCTAAACTGTAGTTTCCAAATTTAGATCTTGTAACTCCAAAAGCTAACTTGATCATATTCGTTTGAGTATTATTCGTAGTTAATAAACCGTAAGTAGCTACCTATGAAAGTTGGCTTTTAATTGTAATTTAGAAAATTCCAGTAAAGATGTTTCTTTCACACTTAATTGACTAATAAAATTATAGTTTATAAAATTAGGCTGAGTTAGTTTAGGGTTTGTAAACCTCTAACTACTACAATTAGGAAAACCTAAAAGCCAAATATGGCCTTACTTTATGTTTCTAACCTAATTAATTACTGAACCACGTAAACCCAGACAAGGTAGTTTGCTTGCTCGAATTGGCCTCGTTGGAACCTAATTAATTATTCGTTGTCAAGTAGACTCGATAGAGTTACATGTGGACCCTATCTAATACACAACTCTCTGAATGTTGTGGACTTAGGGATGCGAACGGGGCCGGGCCTACCAGCCCAGGCCCGGCTCGGGCCTGCCCACCCAGGCTGGGCCGAAGCTCGGGGCATGCCCGGGTTTGAGGTAGTGGCCCACGGCCCGGCTGGGCCAAGCACACCCGGGCTGAACCTGGGTCGTCCCGGCCTGAGTTGGCCAACGACTCATTTTTAAAGCCGTTGCAGCCGTTGGCTGAGTTAGGGGGGATTTGTAATTTTTTTTTTTACAAATACCCCCAACAGCTTTATTAGGTCCAAATTGTTTTTTTTTTTTTGCAAAAAAAAAAAAAAACATTTTAACACCCTCTTCCCTTCCCCTCTATGGTCTGTTTGGTTGTCGTAGTTGGCCGCAATTTATAAGTCGTAATTGGTAAATCTTTTACAGTTGTAAATGAGTTACATGCATGTAAGTTTTACGCTATTTGGTTGGAAATATAAAGTTATAAGTGAGAAAGTGTATTGCATTTTACAGTATTGGTTGTCGTAATGTGTAAGTCATAAGAGGGAAAGTTGACCACCAAATTAATTATTTGCTGATTTAAATTTTTTTAATATTGCAAATAAATACAAAAATGCTAAATATTAAAAAAAATTAATATTAACATAAAAAAATAATACAAATTTGCATGACCACAAAAATTAACTATAAGTAGGCTGTAAGTGAGTGGTACTTGGGTTGCAAGTGAGTAGTAGTTGAGTTGCGTAAGTCTTTTACGATTAACAACTCAAACAAACGCCGTAGTTGCAATTGGGTTGTTAAGTCATTTACGAATTACAGCTTTTATGACTTTTACGTTCAAACAAACAGCCCCATAAAATACCAACTCTTCCCACTTCATTTCATAACAAAAAAAAATTTCTTAAATTCTCAAGCTCTTTGAAGCTCTTAAGTCTTAAGTGCTCAAGCTGTCTGAAGCTCCCTCAAGTGCTCAAGTTCTCTTTCACATTCTGATATTTATATTATTATCAATTTTAGTTTAAAAATGGAGGCACATTATTCATCAGCAAGCTGTAGTATTCCTTCTTCTAAGCATAATTGTAATTTAGATTTGCCTAGTCAGTCATCCTAATCTGCATCTTCATCTAAACTTAAAAGTTCTTATTATCTGGTTTATTATCTGCATCAAAAAGATCAAGAAGTTCAGACTCATTAAATGAGCTTCATTATTATTCGACTCGTGCTATAACTCCTGAAATTGATGCAGACTCAATATTTGAAAATTTTGTTATTTTGTCTTGAAGGAAATCACAGTAAT